>CM064480.1:45172899-45285399 GCA_032716605.1 Paralithodes platypus | reverse complement strand
TCAGGTTTCTCACGTTCTCTGGCATTTTGTTGAAGAGGCTCGGTCCCCTGTTTGTCAACCAGGAGTCCCTCAGTGTGCCCAGAGCTCCCCTACACTTTTGGGGTGGGATGTTACAATACCTACCCCCTCTGTCACTCCAGTTCAATGATATTGTGGTGTGAAGGTTTGGCACTAGACCCTCGATAACTTTCCATGTGTAAATTATCAAGTATCTCTCTCTTCTTCGCTCCAGTGAATATAAGTTAAGAGCCTTCAGCCTATCCCAGTAATGAAGATGTTTTACCGAGCTGATGTGGGACGTGAAACATTTTTGAACACTCTCTATTTCGTATATTTCCCCGGCACATTTTGTTAGCACACTGCAATACTCCAGTCGTGGGATCACCAACGATTTGAAAAGTGTTATCATTGGCCCTTCTTCTCGTGTCTTGAAAGTGCGCAGTATCCAACCTACAAGTTTCCTCGCCGCTACTGACTTGGCCTGATTATGTTCTTTGAAAGACATGTTTTCTGACATTATTACCCCAAGATCTTTAACCTCTGATTTTCGTGGGATTGGCAGGAGTGACTGTTAAGTAGGTTGTGGTTCTTTTAATTTCTCCATTTCCTCCATACCTTATCAGCTGAAATTTCTCTTCGTTAAATTGCATGTTGTTATCTTTGGTCCACCGAAATACAGCGTTCATGTCTGCTTGCAAGATTTCTTTGTCTTCTATTGTGGTGTGACGTTAACCACTCCGTTAGAACCGCATGGCTTGTCCTACAGTGACTCGCTAGGATCGCCAGGGCAGTGGATGTGGCTACAGTTGATGTATTATTGTGTGCTTTATTTCATATGAAAGCTCGTGTCATGGGCAGTCCAGAAAGGCTCTTTGTTTTCGCCCATGTCAAGGCTTTATATATTTAATTGCAAAGTATATGTTTTATCATTAAGTAGTAATGATAGGAGTTGAGAGAGAGAGAGAGAGTAGAACAGAGTGTGGGGAGGCGCGCAGTGTTTTGCTATACTCAATGACGTCATAGCTGGCTGGCCTCGTGGGGATTCGTTGAAGGAGGTTTTTTACCATGCTTGGTGACGTCATGTTTACCTAGCTTCTTTAGCATTGGCTAGAGGACTTGTTACCGCTTTCCCACGCGGTTCGAACTAGTGCTAGTATATATACTGCTCTCTGGCCACTCTCTCCCTCAGATCTGGTTTCTAGAACGCATCCCTCTTATCCCTTTGATATCTGTCCCGCTCTCTGCACCTGATAACCTTTTCCTCTGACTATCTCTCTCATTTTCCATATCTTTCACCACCTTTTATTAATATTATACCCCCTCTGGTTAACTCTGCAAAATCAGCTTCATGCTGGCCAGTTGTATTGTGCGTTAAGGTCTGATATAACCTATGTATGTTAGTTGTTAAGATAAGTTGATCACGAAGCATTGGTTGGCATTCATATTGTTCAGTACCGCTTCCTATAATTATTAGTGTTCTGCTAGATTAGATAATGCTAGACTAGGAGTCTGATACTATAAGGTATTGTTTCCGATGAGTGCTGGCTTTAGTTAAAAGCTGCACGACATACCTGAGAACTGGAGTTGATTGGGTAAATTCTAGTCTGTGTGCCATTGAGAGTAGAGCATGCACGAATGAGGGCTTTTTGCCTATACCATTCTGCACTGTTCTAAGCTCGGTTGTTTGTCTTTGAGGTACGCCAGGAGAACGCTTAATACTTCGGTATTAAGGTTTCTCAAGAGAGCTACCCTTCCCTATAACGTAATATTTGACGCACAGACTTGAGATTTGCACTGGGCTATGCGGCATGCCATGCACACCAGTATCTCGTATCATTGACTCTAGCTAGACTTTATCAGTCACAGTAGACATGAAGTATATTAAACCAATTTACTCTTTTTATGCATACCCGTTTATGATTACCCAAGCATTTCGCAGCCTAGTTTGATGTATTGAGACACAAACGACTTAGGCTCTTTTTGTTGATAGGAATACTGCATTGTCGTGGCGATTATTATTATTGTTGTAGCGTTTAGGATATTCTTGGCTCCGACTGCATTATATCTCCTGCCTTTTTGTGTGCATAGCCTGCACGAGCATTGTTCCGCTGCCTGCCTTTTTGGGTTCCATTTCCGATTCGAGCATCTTGATAGCATCTAACATTTTAAGAAGATTCCTTGTTGGTGTTGAAGGACTTTAGTACACTTTCTTTCATGCAGGAGTGCCTGACATTTATTGATTAAAGTAACGTAAGCTGTAACTTCCCTTACCACCTTACATTGCATACCATAACCAAGCACCTTCGGTTATAGGTAGTAATAGGCTGTTTTTACCTAACATTAAGCCTAGAGTAGACACACATTTATTGAGAGTTTGATAACCTATTATTGCATATAGAACTCTGGAGAGTATTTGTGTTCTTTGTTCACTGGGAATATACATCAGAGGTTGGATCTAGCACTTTCCGTTGTAGCATTTATGCCATTACTAGTCCAATGAATAAGAACCCTGATATATTTAAACCTCGGTCGTAACAAATGGCGACCTTACCTAGGATTTGGTGAACCTACATTTATTAGCAGGGAACATTTGTTGTTTTGGGGAATATTTTGTGGGGATCAGCAAGAATAATTTTTTTTGCAACATAGTATAGCCCTTGAGTATTTCCGATAATTTTTGTGTGTATATTGAGGTATAAGAGTTTGGGGTGCTTCTTTTCTGAATATTGAGGTGGGAAATTTTTGTGAGCATCATATCTTATACCGGATCAGAGGAGAATGGAGACACAGTACGTAATGTCGAAACTGAGGAACAGCAGTATGATGAAATGGTTAATCAGGTGAACTGTGAGGAGGATGCTAGGATATTTTTGCAATGGCCTGTTACTGCCGAGCGGTTGGAGGGTATGGATCGGTACGGTCTTCAATGCCTGGCCACAGCTATCGGTCATGCGGGTACTAGCAGCATGACCAGGGATAACTTGATAACGTGTGTACTGGGCAGGGTGACTGGTGAGCGAGATGGGTTGAGTGCTCAGAGCCCTTCGGCCATGCTTCCCCTACACTCGACTCCCAGCCATCCCAGTAGTTTGCCGACCCCGGGTACGCTTCCACAGTTGGGTGGTGACTGGCAGGGTGGGTTGCCCCTGGGGGGACCACCGGTAATTTCAAACATTGTAGCACCTTCACCTCCTCAAGGGTTAACTCCAGAATTATTGTATCAGCTCGAATTAGCTAAGATTCAGCAGCAACAAAGGGCATTTGAGCTTCAGCTTCAGCATCAGCAGCAAATAGAATTAGCCAAGATAGAAGAGAGAAAAAGTCACCAGCAAATAGAGCTAGCAAAAATCCAAGCTGAGTCGACTAAGTACTGTGCCGACAGGGACGTAGAGAAGTCGCGAGTAGAGACAACGGGACAGCGACTTGGAGCGTGCCAGGAACACCAGTGGCCAGAGAATAAATGGGCAGCACTTGTATCCTCTAGATTAATAGGCAAGGGTCTTAAAGCCTACGATGCGTTACCTTTGGAGTCATGTATTGTGTATGAGGATCTCAAGGAGGCTGTCCTGAGGGCTTACGAACTGCAACCAGAAACGTACCGTTTGAAGTTCCGGGGTGTAACTAAGGGAAGAGATAGCACCTTTTTGGAACACGCCCGGGACTTGTCCGATGCTATGGGGAACTGGCTCCGATCTGAGAAGGTAACAACATTTGATGGAGTTAAGCAGTTAATGATGTTGGAGCAGTTCTTTAAGAGCACGGGCGGTGATCTAACTTTGAACTTAAAGGAGAAAAACCCAAGAACTCTAGTCGAAGCAGCAGAAATGGCTGATCGACGGCTGTCGTTGATTCTGGGTTGCGGGTCCTCACAGAAGTACGATGCAAGTGCTAGGGACCGTTATCCTCCCCCTCCCCGTAGCAATGACACATTTAAACAAAAGAGAAATGAAACTAAAACTGAATCCAAACCTAACACCACGCCGTATGAGAAAAGTCAGGGGCTTTTTACATCACAGTATAAGCCGAAACCGAAATTTATGTGTTTTAAGTGCCACCAGGAGGGTCATAAGGCAAATGAGTGCCCTAGTCGACCTCCTCCGGCAGCCGTGTCTTTTGCTCACGGCATTGGAGTGTTCAAGAGGACATCGGAGTTTGTTAGAGGCATTTCTTCCGAGGTAAATACACTGCCAGTGCAGAAGGATCCGGAAGGCTTATTCCCTGTCCGTGATGCCTTTAGTGACCACAGGGGACTCGGTTGTGTGGAGTGGGGGGGTAGAAGACATGAGGTGAGAATTTTGCGTGACACTGGGGCATCGCAAACACTGTTGAGAAATTTCACTGGTAAACCTGTAAATACGGCACGGGTGGTTGTGGTTCAGGGAGTTAATGCAACAAGGTCATACCCGCTTGTAAGAATGAAGATGGAAGTTGATGGTGTGACTCGTGACCTGGATGTAGGAATTGTGGAGAAGTTACCTGTTGGGGGCGTCGACCTCCTTCTCGGCAACGACTTTGCGGGGCCTACTTCTGAGGGTCCACCCTTAGTCGTTGCCGAGAAGCTGGCCGACGTGAGTAGGGAGGAGCAGGAGTGGGTTGAGAAGTGTCCGGTGCAACCTATGGCGTGTGTTGTCACCAGATCTCTTGCATCCAGGGAGTCACATTCTGGTCAACAGTCTTTAGACAAGCGGAGGAAAGGTACCGAGAAGGGGTTGGAAGTTGATGCGGTTGAGAGTTTAGTATCAACGGACATTCTCGGGGACTCATTATTAGGACCGATTTTCGAGTCTGGAGAAGACCCATTAACTGTTAGTAAGAAGGCAGAGGATGGGCTTAAAAAGACGAAGAGACAGCAACGATACACAGAGAGAGCAACGGGAGGCTAAATTCAGTGTAGGAGGGGGGCATGAGTTGTTTCGCAAACACTTAGATAAGCTTGCTCCTTCGGACATTCGTAAATTGCACTTAGAAGACCCGGAGGTTCTTAAATGTGGTACCGGTGCTGTCGAGTTGAAGGAGGACAGTGATGCACAGTCGGGAGATTTTTACAAGTATCCCCTGACCATCATGGAGGTAGCAACAAGGTACCCTGACGCGTACCCTATGAGAAATGGGTCAGCGAAGACGGTGGTCCGAAACTTGCTAGTGTATTTTTCCCGGTATGGTTACCCGCAGGAGATTCAGTCAGACCAAGGATCCAACTTCACTTCTAGCCTCTTTGTTCAAGCAATGCCGCAGCATGGGATTGTTACGGTTGTGTCATCTGCGTATCATCCGGAGAGCCAGGGTGTGTTAGAGCGATGGCACTCAGCCTTGGAATCTGTGCTTCGTTGTTTTTGCTTTGAGAGTGGGAATGGTTGGGATCTTGGCCTGCCATGTGTTTTATTTGCTGCACGGGAGGTACCTGGGGAAAGTTTGGGATTCAGCCCTAATGAGCTCGTCTTTGGACACCATGTCAGAGGACTTCTCCATATGGTTGAAGAAATATGGGAGGGTGCAGAAAAACCTTGTTCTATGCTCAAGTATGTCCTCGACAGTCGAGAACGGATGTTGCGCAGTCTGGAGTTGGCTGGCCGTAATTTGACTAGCTCTCCGGCACTCATGAAGGACAGGTACGACCTCAAGGTTAAACTCAGGGAGTTTCACGTGGGTCAGGAGGTGTTGATTCTACTGCCCCTTGTAGGTCATCCCTTATCCGCGAAGTACACTGGTCCTTATAGGGTGGTTAAGAGGCTATCGGACATGGATTACTTGGTAGCCACTCCAGACAGACGGAAGCGCAGTCAGTTATGTCACGTTAATCTCATGAAGGAGTATGTGAGGCACCCCCCTGAGCCTCTCACTGTGCCTGTGATGACGTTTAGCAGTCAAGGTGGAGAAGGAGAACGGGACAGTCAAGCTCAGGTGGAGGATAACTGGAAGGATAAGAAAGTCAAGTGGGCGCCTGAGTGTGAGAGGGCGTTTGGAGTAGTGAAGCACCTGTTGTGCACTCGCCCGATCCTCGGGGCCCCTGACTTTGGCCTGCCTTTCCAGCTGGCAGCGGGTGCCAGTGGTGTGGGGGCTGGTGCCGTCCTTGTGAAAAAGGACGATGATGGGCTGGAGCATCCTGTGAGTTTCTGCTCGGAGAAGTTCAATTCGGCCCAGGGGAGCTGCTCTGTTGTCGAGGAGGAGCTGCTGGCGGTTGTGCTTGCGCTGGGGCATTTCGGGGTCTATATTCCAGCCTATGGTCCGGTCGTTGTAGTTTACCCAGATCATCACCCTCTCAAGTTCTTGGACCAGTTTCACAATCGGAATATGAGGCTGACCAGGTGGTCACTAAGGTTACTGGTATATAACCTGGACATACGCCATATTGCCGGTTGTGACAACGTGGTTGCAGATTGTCTTTCAAGGGTATATGATCCTGGGTAGATTGACACACGGGTAGCCTCCTGCTTTAGTTTGAATAGTATTTTGCGCTTGGTGCTTGTTGGCTCGCGGTTGTAGCCCAGCGTATTGGGTCGTAAAGCAGGAGTCGAGCGTTTGGTATAGAAGAAAAAAACTAGGCTTGCCCCTATAGTGCAGCCGAAATAAACAAATTAAAAACATAAACATAAAATAAAAACTCTTTCTTTGATAGTTGAATTTTTTCAGTATGTTATAGCAGTAATTCTGAGTTGCACTCCACTCAGAATGCTGGGCTAGAGAAGCTCACTCTTGAGGAGCATAACTACATATGATTTAACCTATTGTGTTGGGGAGGGTTATCATTTTGTAAAATGTTTTGTTGAAGAACTGTGCCAGATATTTTACTGCCGCTGGGTGATGGGAAGTAGAGATATAGCATGGGTTCTAACCATCAGATTTTTTTTGAGCTTTGGGCCTCTGAGAAAAAATCTTGGGGGGGGTGTGACGTTAACCACTCCGTTAGAACCACATGGCTTGTCCTACAGTGACTTGCTAGGATCGCCAGGGCAGTGGATGTGGCTACAGTTGATGAATTATTGTGTGCTTTATTTCATATGAAAGCTCGTGTCATGGGCAGTCCAGAAAGGCTCTTTGTTTTCGCCCATGTCAAGGCTTTATATATTTAATTGCAAAGTATATGTTTTATCATTAAGTAGTAATGATAGGAGTTGAGAGAGAGAGAGAGAGAGAGTAGAACAGAGTGTGGGGAGGCGCGCAGTGTTTTGCTATACTCGATGACGTCATAGCTGGCTGGCCTCATGGGGATTCGTTGAAGGAGTTTTTTACCATGCTTGGTGACGTCATGTTTAGCTAGCTTCTTTAGCATTGGTAGAGGACTTGTTACCGCTTTCCCACGCGGTTCGAACTAGTGTTAGTATATATACTGCTCTCTGGCCACTCTCTCCCTCAGATCTGGTTTCTAGAATGCATCCCTCTTATCCCTTTGATATCTGTCCCGCTCTCTGCACCTGAGAACCTTTTCCTCTGCCTATCTCTCTCATTTTCCATATCTTTCACCACCTTTTATTAATATTATACCCCCTCTGGTTAACTCTGCAAAATCAGCTTCATGCTGGCCAGTTGTATTGTGCGTTAAGGTCTGATATAACCCATGTATGTTAGTTGTTAAGATAAGTTGATCACGAAGCATTGGTTGGCATTCATATTGTTCAGTACCGCTTCCTATAATTATTAGTGTTCTGCTAGATTAGATAATGCTAGACTAGGAGTCTGATACTATAAGGTATTGTTTCCGATGAGTGCTGGCTTTAGTTAAAAGCTGCACGACATACCTGAGAACTGGAGTTGATTGGGTAAATTCTAGTCTGTGTGCCATTGAGAGTAGAGCATGCACGAATGAGGGCTTTTTGCCTATACCATTCTGCACTGTTCTAAGCTCGGTTGTTTGTCTTTGAGGTACGCCAGGAGAACGCTTAATATTTCGGTATTAAGGTTTCTCAAGAGAGCTACCCTACCCTATAACGTAATATTTGACGCACAGACTTGAGATTTGCACTAGGCTATGCGGCATGCCATGCGCACAAGTATCTCGTATCATTGACTCTAGCTAGACTTTATCAGTCATAGTAGACATTAAGTATATTAAACCAATTACTCTTTTTATGCATACCCGTTTATGAATACACAAGCATTTCGCAGCCTAGTTTGATGTATTGAGACACAAACGACTTAGGCTCTTTTTGTTGATAGGAATACTGCATTGTCGTGGCGATTATTATTATTGTTGTAGCGTTTAGGATATTCTTGGCTCCGATTGCATTATATCTCCTGCCTTTTTGTGTGCATAGCCTGCACGAGCATTGTTCCGCTGCCTGCCTTTTTGGGTTCCATTTCCGATTCGAGCATCTTGATAGCATCTAACATTTTAAGAAGATTCCTTGTTGGTGTTGAAGGACTTTAGTGCACTTTCTTTCATGCAGGAGTGCCTGACATTTATTGATTAAAGTAACGTAAGCTGTAACTTCCCTTATCACCTTACTTTGCATACCATAACCAAGCACCTTCGGTTATAGGTAGTAATAGGCTGTTTTTACCTAACATTAAGCCTAGAGTAGACGCACATTTATTGAGAGTTTGATAACCTATTATTGCATATAGAACTCTGGAGAGTATTTGTGTTCTTTGTTCACTGGGAATATACATCAGAGGTTGGATCTAGCACTTTCCGTTGTAGCATTTATGCCATTACTAGTCCAATGAATAAGAACCCTGATATATTTAAACCTCAGTCGTAACAGTGGTTATTCCTAGACTTAGTTTTGTGTCGTCTGCATATGATGAGACGCTGCTGTGTTGTACATTATGAACGAAGGCGGTGCTGGTTGGGGGGAGGGGCGTTGACTGACTGGGGACAGAGGTGCATGGGGCGGTTCGTTCGTGGCCACCCCTTCGGGGATCACGGCGTCAGGCAATATATAGATAGATCGACGTTCATGATTTCCCATTTTATCAATACCGTAGCTCACTGGCCCAGAAGAGTCGCAGAGCTGATAATGCCTGTATTATTATCTTTATTATTCTATATTCATTCATTATACTAGACACGCTTTAATAATGTTAATGATTACTTAACTATCTACAGTGATATCCAAATTTTAAGAGTCATGATATATTACATTAATACACATTTAGCACATATATCTCTGTCTCGTTTTTTTGGTAGATTTATTTAAGGGGAGAAGGATACCAGGCCCCCCACCCCCGATCCCCTTTAGCAGACTTCTACGTCTCGCCGGAGAAAAGCGGTGGTGGAAATTTCTCACCCCTCCACCACAGAGGAGGCTACCTGCACCAGAAAGTGGCGGGCGTTGGGGTCGCCGCATCCCTACGCCATTTGAAAAAATTAGAGATGCAGAAGGAGAAAAAGATAGAAGGGGCTATGGGAAGTAGAGAACACCAACCCTTACTCTGACAAAGGGTCAGCCCACCACCGTATTTTCCCTGTTCTTGCTCTGTCTTGAGTCGGCTACCCCCAAAATGGGGATTGGGCCTGAGCATATAGATAGATAGATAGATAGATAGATAGATCACATATATATCATACAGTATACACAAGGGAAATAAAGAAATGACAAATCCCAAAAAGTACGGTAAGCAAGAGATGAATATTGACTGACTTGGCCCACGTGTCTTAGACCCAATCACAGGCCCTGCGTCACTTATTATTCACAATAATAATAAGATAGGCAGGGATGGCATTTCATATCTTGCTTGTGTTTCCGGTATTATATCTGCGTTATTTATGTGTTTTCTGTAATAGTTCTTTGCTCTTAAGGTTTGGATATCACGCCAGATTATCACATTATTTGAATTCATTAAACTTATCTTTATTATTCTATATTTGTTCATTAAACTAGATAAGTCTTAGTAATTTATTAATGCTAATGTGATAAGTTATATCCAAACCTTAAGAGCTATAAAATATCACATAGAACACATACATAACGTAGATATCATACAGTAAACACAAACAAGGGAACATATGCTGTGACTGCCTATTTAAATGTGTAAATGTGTGGTAGAGGTATTAAGTGTTCAATACAGAGCTAAACTGTTTCGAGTTTGAATATTACCTCCGACAGGAGGAGGATACTCTTTGGTTTACCTTGCAACACCATTTACCCCTTGAGAATTATGACGCATTTTGACAGTTTATTGTGGCCCTTCTTCGACGATTTTATACACCATAAAAAGAACCTTTGGGATGTAGGATAAACTTTAATTTGTTAACAGTGATTAAATTATAGAAATATTTCTATATCTATATTAATCACAATTGAAGTAGCTTAAATGATGCAAGACAAGCTATCACATGTATTATTATGATAGTTACAGACACAAATACTTATAATAAATTGACAATGAGAATCTTTGTCATCTTTATATGCCTTCATTTACTACCATTTCACACACACATTTGTTTTCACTCACGCCATTAATAATAATAATAATAATAATAATAGTTCTTAAAGCTAGCGCATGCTAAGCTAGCTAAGGATAGCTCAATAAGGCCGATTAGGCGTATTTCCATTGGGGTCCTGTACTACTACCCCATCCCTTTGCTCATGAGGGATGGTAACGACTCAGTGCTTGTGAAAAATCTTTAATGCGCCGAGCGTGGGCGCGAACCCGGGCCTTCTGGGTGGAAGTCCGAGACGCTAGTCACTACACCAAGCGAGCCGCTTCATTAGTTATAATGGTGACACAAGGTTACATTGTTTCTGTTGTAACTGTTCATACATTACTTCCAATTATGTGTTTTAGTTAAGTGCACGTCCGTAATTTGTTAACAAATAACCTATAACTCAAACAATATCTACACTGCATCATATTATTGTAATTGTTATGCCCTGTTTTTCTACAGGTTTAACTTGGGTAATGTGAGTTCTGAATGACTGGGTATATAAGGCTGCATGCACAATACAAGGTATGAGGAATAGAGAACACAAAATAAACACACGGTAACACGACACAAGTTCACGTTTATTGACGTAAATAAATAAAGAGTATAGAAAGATAGTAATTCTCGCACAAAACAAATAATAGAAGGGAACTGCTAGCATTAGCGGATCTGGATGGAGCCTAGTCTCCCACTTCCAACGTTCAGGTATATTCTTCTGATCACGGGTTTAATTAGCAAGTTTTTATTTTACTGGAAGACCTCAATATATTCGTATAATTCAATGTCAATGATTTGACCTCTTGCTGGCTGGTCGCGTGCCCAAGTAGCAGCTCACAGTTAGGGTTAGACACGCGTATATTGTAGAACACGGAATCTCTAGTAACCTCATGGGGGTACTGATCTAAGTTATATATTCTTATGGCAGAAATACGTAGAACACAAATCAGTGGGCGAACGTTAGATATCACTAGAGTTTTAATATCTGAATAAGGTAATTACGAGAGTCAAGGTCGCCTGTTAATTAAAGAGCACTGATCGCTTCGTACATCCCAAATGGAATGGTTAAATATGAATTACACTGGGCAAGGTTTTAGCCACTTTATAGAAAGTTAATAAGTGAGTATCAAGCTAGTCTATAACACTTAGTACTAGCAACATGAATCTTGAATAGTATTGGTAGATCTGGTCCTGGTTATCTTGCTTCCGGTGATGTTGGGGGCTAACGACTGGTTCCTCGGCCGTCCAGATGGTCCAAAATGTAGGAAGTTCTCAAGTCGGATCTCTTGACGATCGTTGTTGGCTACACACTTATATACCCACGAATTTGTGTGAAGGTTATAAGCTGCACGTTAGGACTTGTACATGGACAGATGCTTCTATCAGTCTTCTCTGCCACGGAGTCTGCCGGATCTGGAATCTCACTCCGGAACAACACGAGGGCAGAGCTAGAGGTAAACTGCAGGGTAGTGACCACTGGTTGGTGTCTAGCTTTCAACTGATTTGACTGGGGGCGGGAGCTAGATTTATAGGCTCGGTTCTGGACCCTGTAGACAGTAGGGATCTCGAGTCTTATGGACTTATTTGAGCTCTCAATAGATATGGGGACTAGGTAAGATGGTATTTACTGTTGTGGCACAGGGCTATAGGAAGCCTGTATATTTTCATATAACTGAGCCTTAGTAAGAGGTACTATTTTGGCTATACTGGAAGTATTTAGGGGAGGGAGACTGGATCTACTTTGCGAGGAGGATGGGGACAGCTGTGATAGGAGCGTCTCTCTAAGAGTGTGCAATCTTCATTCTATGGTATAGCTGAGATGCTAATTTAGTGATCAGAGCATGCAAGAAAGGTAAATGGTTTATTGTGAGTAAATAGAGGTTAGTAAAGGTGTTAGTCATGCATGGTTAGTTCATTGATAGGAAGAATTTCTGTGCTACCTGGCAATGACTCGGAAGTCAAAACAGGGGCCAGGTATACCTCCGCGGGGGCGGGGGTCTCCCTCCTCGGGTGGGCAAAAAGGGGGAGCTGGGCGCCCTCTCTCTGTGATAGTCGTCCGGCGGCTGTGGCTAGGGGCTTGCCATATCACCAGTGTTCGTAATAACCCTCTGTGTATGAGACAGATGTCGGTGTCCTTAATACCAAAACCGAAGGTGCCTTGGCTAGCTGGTTTTACTCGGCTGGTTGTTAATTGTAGGGTTTGCTGGATATGGTGGAGACTGGGTTGCTAACTCTGCCACATTTATCTGGAAGTATGGCAATAGAAGTTAGTTACTGGCGAGGCGGCTAGCCTCGCACCGACGACCATTGGGTGCAGGGTTGTGAATGGGTTGCAAGAGAATAGATGGCATGCAAGGGGCTAGTAAAGTTCTAATGTTGTTCTGGCCTACTAAGTGAAGGTAGGCTGGATAGGAGTATATAATTATATAAAAGGTTGGAGAGCATTAGCAACGGACAATTCAAGGATCTTCAAGAGGTATGAGAGAGAGGCTAGGTCGGACAAGAGTAGAGAAGTGCGGGGTGTTATAATGAGAGGGGGGGAGTGCAGGGGGGCTATAGGGGAATTTGACCCTAAGGTCTCTGGGCGTGGGGGTGGCATTAGGCTGCAGTTGATATGGAAGTTTGAAAAAGGCAGTAGAATACGTTAGCCAAATGCTACCGGGGAATGCAACTATGGGGTGGTATATGAGTCAGGAAAAGATAGAGTAATGTGATCAGTCCGAGGGGTTATGGATACTATTAGTTGGCCCTGGGAACTGCGTTTTCTATGAGATATAAATATACCAACAACAGCGGCAGTTCGTAGGGGTACTTAGTTATTGTTTCGGGGTACTATTGACAGATACTGGGAACCAGGTTATCTTATACAATCTCTGGTTGGGGTAAGAGGTGTATGACACGAAGTAAATTGGCGTAGTGTGGACTGTGGATACGAAGGAGGCAAGGGGAAGATGTATGACAATTGTGGAACAGTAAATGGAAAAAGGTGAACACAATGGCGGATAAAAATACTTAACCTAAGGATTGAATACATAGATTTATGGGGTGATGGGTCTTCAGAAGCTTAGTCTGGCAAGACAAGATGTTAGGGAATGTTAATATTAATACTTAAACTAAGGATTGCATAGAGACACTTAGTTACTAGAGGAACAATGCAAGGGGGCGACTGAGCACGGGTTACATATATCTATACTCGTCATGGGAAATGATATACAAGGTCTAGGGACAGGCGGGGGTGTTTTAACTTCTAAGATATATAACATCTACTTCTCGGATGTAAGAACATACATAAATATAATTATGGCTGTCTGATGTGTTGGCATTGGCTCAACGTCGGGACAGGGCATGGGTGTTTTTAATATGAATGTATATTCCTGTTCATCATCTTTGTAGTTAGGAGTGTAGGACACGAGGGGGTTAGTGTACGTGAGGTGTGGAAAATGGTCAGTTTAGAAAAGGTAAATGGGTGCGGCCTGGAGCTGTTTAGCCCTGCGGGCTTGGGCCTGTCTGAAATGGCTGGATCAGTCAGCTGGTCCTTTCGTTCTGTGGACCTTTCTTCCGGGTGTTTCTGTGTGGTGTTCGCTCGTGGCTTCTGTGGTGGGCTTCTTGTTCTGGGGCATTTTACTTCCCTCTCCTTCATTATAGGCTCATCCTCGAGCCTCAAGGGTGAAGTTAAAAGAAGCATAGTGATGGTGGGTCATTTTCAGGGTATTTAGAAAGTTCCACCAAACACGAGAGCGACGGTCAGGTTTCTTTTGCAGGTCAATGTATACCTGTAAGAATGTGTCCTCTGTGTTGTGGCGGGCGGCTGCCCGGGCTTGGTGTGGGTGTGGTACACGGGCCAAGTGTCCAGTGGGGGTTTTTACTTTAACCTTTCGTATGAATGGTTTGTAGCTTTCCCCCGTGGGGGTCGGAGTGAGGTGTGTGGGATTGACAGGAAGTCTGTTTAGGGTGGTGAATGGGTTACTAACCGAAAGGGGATTCACGCGTGACAACAGAGCTGGGGATGAAGGGGGAATGTGAGTCTGGGTTTTATTTGGTTTTCTTGGGCGGTGTTGTAGGTTGGGAATATATAGTGAGGCAATGCGCAAGATCGGTTTAGGTAAGGTGGGTGAAGGAGGTGTGTGGGAAGGAGGGGGTGTGTGTGTTGTGTGGCTTGGGTCCTTAGTGTCAGAACGGGGTGTTATTTTTGTATCGCTGTCTTTAAATCTGATGGGTCTGTTGATTATTCTACCTCTGGCGGTCCTGGTGGGAAGGTAGATGTTTGTCGTGGGACTTGAGCCGCTCGACGATGTTTTATATTGAGGGGAAGCACGTTTTATAGGTAAATGACATGTGGGGGTTTTCTCAGGGGTGACTTTGTGGGGGGGTATTTCTTAGGGGTTGGTTGGTTGGGGGTTCGATGAGATAAGGAGGTTGGTCGGTGTGTGGGTGGGGTGGTGGGGATCGTGGAGGGGAAAGGGGCGGATGCGGGGGGGGGCTAGAAGGGTGGGGAAGGGGGGGAGAATTAAGTTGGAGGGGTGGGGGGAGGGGGGTGTGTGGGGTGTTGTTTGATGAGGTTGGTGATTTGCTGGTGATTATTCGTCTTCTTTCCCTTTGTGGGGGAGAATTCGACGAAGAAGAAGAAGAGGAGGAGGAGGAGGAGGAGGAGGGGGAGGGTAGTGGTCTGGCAGACCTACGGAATTTGGTTAGTAGGGTGTGTTTTCTGGAGGTTTTAAAAGATTTTTGTCGTGGGCGTAAGTTGTAGCGTGAGGTTACTGAGGTAGATTGTGTGGTGCGGTTGGGTATGTACTTGGTTTGGGGTGGGGGTGGTGGTTTTCTCACTGTGGTGCCTGGTGGAGGTATGTCAGGGCTAGACGGGAGGTTTTCTGTTGTGGTCGGGGTTGTGGGTGGAGGTTTTCGTACTTGGATAAGTTGGGGAGGAACTTGACTATCAGAAGTGAAGGAAGGTGTCATGGTGGAAGAGGGTGTGATAGTGGGGGCTTGGGGTTTGTGGAGGTTAGTTTGGGGGGTATGTTGAGAAAAGATTCGTCGGTTCGGTGCTGGAGGGCTTAGGTCCTTAGTGGTTTGTATGGGAATATACGTAGCCTGAGTGAGAGGGTGAGTAGGGGTGTTTAATTTAGGGTCGGACGTGTGGGGTGGGGTAATGTCTTGTGGCTTTAGAGGTTTAAACGCTCGGACGAATCTAGTTCGGAGCGTGCGAGTCACGCCGTGATAGTCGATGGTGACTTGAAAGGCATTTGGGACTTGTATGACGGTGTAGGGCCCGACATAGCGAGGGCCTAACTTGTTGGTGATAGGGAGGTTGGCTACCATTACGGTGTCATGGATGGCGAAAGGGTTTTTGTCATCGATGTTATCAGTTTTGGTGTCTTGACAGATCTGGGCGGTATGGAGGGTGTTTTGCAGATGTTGCAATGGGTCAATTGTGGAGGTGGTGGAGGGAAGGTGAGCGTGGTGGTGGAATGGCAGTAACAGGGGGGGTACACCGTAAACACGTTCATGAGGGGAAATACCGTCTTCCCGAGGACAGGTGTTCATACCCCACTGTATCATCTTTAGTTGTGATGGCCAGTCTGAGGTGTTAAGAGCAATCATTCTTGTACGTAACTGGTTGTTGATGGTGCGATGGCTGCGTTCGCAGATAGCATTTCCTTGAGGCCAGTACGGGGATGAGTGTTTAATCTTAATACCGCATTGTTGGGTGAATTGTTGCCAAACGTGTCCACTAAACTCGGGGGCATTGTCCGATAGAAGAGCAAGGGGAAGGCCGAATATAGGGAACACTTCTGTGGCAAGCAGTGTGGCGACTGTGGTGGCTGTGTGGTCTTTAACTGGACAGGCTATTAAAATTTTTGAATATACGTCTACAAATGTGACGATATAGCGGTTGCCAGCGTAAGAAGGGAACGGGCCCATGATGTCGAGGGATAGGACTTGGAACGGTTTGTTGGCAGAAATGGTACCAGCTGGGCCTGGGGTGCGTGATCTATCCTTTCCCAATAAACACGGTTTGCAGGATTCTGTCACTCGTTGTGCAATTTTGGAGGGGTTGGGGGTCCAGTATTGGTCTGTAAAGATCTTTAACATTTTCTTTTGTCCAAGGTGTATGCCGTTTCCCTCGTGGATGGCAATCATGTAGTCGTGGGCTATGGTGGGGTCCAAGATTATGTGACCAGTGTCTGTGGCAAGTTGATCTCCCCAGCGAGTCAGTTTCCTGAAGACATTTAACGGTATCCAGGGGGGTCTGATTCGTGCTTCCCAAGATTGAATTAGGGAGGGGGCTGGGGGGCATTCTGTCGGGGGTGGGGGGGTAGATACCAATTGAGTGTTCTGTAAGGCGGCTAGGTTGGTGGGGGGGTCTTTTGGTACTGGCAAACGTGACAGGGCGTCTGCATTAGTATGGAGTTTGCCGGGACGATATTGTATGGTAAAGACGTAGTCCTCTAGTGTCTCTCTCCAACGTACCAAAATGGCCGAGTTGGTTTCGCACCTACGCAGCCATTGTAAAGATTGATGGTCGGTAATTATTTTGAGTTTTGCGCCCAACACAAATGACCGGAAGTGGCTGAGTGCCCAAATGATCCCTAAGCACTCTCTCTTGGTGGCTGCGTAATTCTGTTGGGGTGGGGTGAGTGTGGAGCGGGCATATGCTATCACATGTTCCTTTCCATCTCTGAATTGAGCTAATACTGCACCTATGGCGTACAGAGATACGTCGGTATAAAGACGGAAAGGTTTCTGGTAGTCAGGGAAAACGACAATAGGGGCTTGGATTAGCTTTTGCTTCAAAGTGTTAAACGCGAGGTCTATTTCAGGTGTCCAGGCGAACGGGGTGTCTTTGTGGGTAAGTTGGTGGAGGGGTCTGGCTATGGTGGCAAAGTGGGGGACGAAACGTCTGTAGTATGTGGCTAAACCTAGAAACGAACGTATTCCTTTAACCGTGGTGGGTGGGGTTTGGTTTTGTATGGCTTGAAGTTTCTTTGGATCTGGCGCAATACCATGTTCAGATATCACGTGTCCGAGAAAATCTACCTTATTCCGGGCAATCACGCACTTTGAGGGTTTTAATTTCAACCCGGCGGCTCGGATTCTTTGCAGGACTTGTCTCAACCTGAGGAGGTGTTCTTCCCAGGTTGGAGAGTACACAATAATATCGTCCAGATAGGCTAGGCAGGTTTCCCAGGTTAGGCCATGTAATACCGTTTCCATCAAACGGGAGAAAGTGGCGGGTCCGTTACAGAGGCCAAAAGGTAGGACGTTAAATTCATAGTGATGGCCACCACTAGTGGAAAATGCTGTTTTCTTTTGGTCTTGATAGGCACTTGCCAATACCCTGCTTGCAAGTCGAGGGTAGTGAACCATTTGGATCCGTATAGGGAGTCAAGGGAATCGTCTATTCGGGGTAAGGGCGTAGCGTCTTTAATGGTTGTTGTTGTTGTTGTTGTTGTTCCTCAAGCTGCCTGGCCGAACAGCCCCAAGGCCCCGAATAAGGCCAAGGCCATAATCGAGCGCCCCCAAAGAACCCTCCCTGCCGACCACAATAAAGCCTGGGTGACCGAAGCCACTCCATGGCGGGGAGCTAAGGAGGGTGCGGAAACGCCCGGGAAACCAAAGCCCCACCCAGGGCCCTGTGCCCCTCAGCAATTATGAAGAGAAAGTTGAGGGGCAAAGGAAGAATGTGACGCTTTGGCTTCCAATCATGGTAGATTGGGAGGTCAATCCACGTTAGAGACGCCGTCACTTGAGATCTAGAAAATATATAAGTAAAAGGAACAGTCAGAGTAAGCTATGGGTATGGCAGAGATCGCTCAGTTCTCACTCTGATAGACCAGCCCATCACCACATGACTAGAACCCAATCCTCTCAGCATCAGCTAGGAAAGGCCCTAGAAAGCCGCCTTAGGCGAGGGGATAGCTCCCCTATTTCAACCCCTTTAATGGTTATGTCATTTAACCTCCTGTAATCGACGCAAAAACGGGTTGTCCCATCTTTCTTTTTGACTAAGACAACAGGGGAAGACCAGGGGCTAATGGACGGGGTGGCAATCCCGGCCTCTAACATTTCCTGGACTTGGCGTTCCTCTTCCTGACGTTGTATGGGGTTCTTTCTACGGGATGGTTGTCGTATGGGGGGGCCTGTGGTGTTAATGATGTGTTGTTCTACATCCGTCTGTCCGATTTCGGTGGGTTGTTGGGCAAAGACGTCACTGAATTCCAGCAGTAGGTCGTACATGCCGTTCTTTTGGTGGTCAGATAGTGTCTCAGGAAGAGGGGGCAATTGGAGGCTGGTAGGGGTGTCGTTACAATGTATGGGGAGGTCATCGAAAGTTTCGAGGTCTCCTATAATGAGACCTTTCGGTAATGTCAGGGGTTCCTCGGAGATATTTGCTACGAGAATGTGGTTACAATAATAATAATAATAATAATAGTTTTTAAAGCTAGCGCATGCTAAGCTAGCTAAGGATAGCTCAATAAGGCCGATTAGACGTATTTCCATTGGGGTCCTGTACTATTACCCCATCCCTTTGCTCATGAGGGATGGTAACGACTCAGTGCTTGTGAAAAAACCTTTAATGCGCCGAGCGTGGGCGCGAACCCGGGCCTTCTGGGTGGTAGTCCGAGACGCTAGTCACTACACCAAGCGAGCCGCTTGGTTGATACGAGCGGGAATGATGGCGGGTTGTAAGAGGCAACGATGGGGGTTGGGGGATGTGTTAGTGGGGGAAAATACCATGTGAGTTTGGGGTATGGGCCGCAGGTTCACTCATTTTTGATGGTGGGGGGGAATTTGGCATTTATCCTGAACTACCGCTGGGCTAATGATGGTGGGGGATTGACTGGCGAGCAGGTGCTTGGTACTTATAAGGGGGGCAAGGTCACTTTGGTGGGGGTCACGCGTGAGGGGGGGATTAACGGCGCGTGTGAGAGGATCAATGGGGCGCGGTGTGAGGGGGCTAGAAAACGGGATTTGTTGGGGGGACTGCGGAGGGTTGGTGGGGGGAGCGTTGTCGGTGGCAGTAACGGTTTGTTTGGCGTTCATGTGGTTTTGGAGGTTATGTTTGTCATGAGAGGGCGAGTCAAGTGTGGGGTTGTGAAGTTTTCTAGGGGTGTGAATTGTGTGGGGGTGGAAGGGAGCTACTGACGAAAAACTGTCACAAGGGGGATTGGGGGGGTGGTGGAATAGCTGGGCATTTCTGGGGGCATGGTGGGAACATGGTTGTGTCCCTCGGTCGGCACGCGTGAGGGGGGGATTAACGACGCGTGCGGGCGGTTCAGAGGGGTGCGAGGTGAGCGAGTTAGAAAATGGGATTTGCTGGGGGGACTGCGGAGGGTTGGTGGGGAAAAAGTGAGGTGTAGAACATGGGTTATTGGTGTAGGACTGGTGTATTGATTTGGGGTTGTTAACATTTCTGGGGGCATGGGGGAAACATTGTTGGGTACATCGGTCGGCATTTTCTCTGGAAACATGTGTACATAAACATTGGATATAATTATGGTTACATATATCAGAGTCTGTCCTGAAAACATGGGAGGATTTATTCTGGACAGAGTTACGAGAATTGAGGGGATTACCGAGAGGGAGTTGCTTGGACTTGTCTTCTTTCGTTTGTTGAGGCATTTTTTTACTGAATTGAGTGAGGTTTTGAGAGATCTCGGGGCAAGGGGAGGTTTTAGGAGTCACCTTAGTGCTAGCTGCAACTTGGTAACCCTGAATCAGGGTTTGTTGAGGGGGGGGGGGTTGTTTTTTCTTTTTGGGAATGGGTTTCTGCGTGATTGGTTTGTCAGAGGCTTTGGGCTGGAATTTGTTTTTGAATGAGATCAGCCTTTGGCCGCAGGCAATCTGGGCCCGGAGTTTTTGAAGGAGGTAAAGTCCAAGGAAACCATCATAATGTTTACAGTTGGAGGAAAATACTGTAAATGTGTGATACCAACGAGCATTGGGGTCAGGAGTAGTTACTGATAGGGGTAAAGTGTCTCCTAGGAGATTTAAGTAAGTATCAGCAGCTGAGATGAGTTCTGTTTTGGTGTTTAACAAAGGGCCAAATCGTCGGGGATGTTTTCATAGTAAGATTTGAACAAACATGACTTGGCAGCTCCCGTGTCGATTAGCAAGCGGACAGGAATGTCCTTGATTTTGGCCATGTAATAAATGGGGGCAGTGCGACTAGTTATGGCGTCCCCCGCCGAGCCCATCGTGGGCGGGGGATACTTTAAAAATCCTGGGGGTCGGTATCTACCTCTTCCAGGGTTTCCTCGGTATCGTCTGAGGTCATGGTATGGGGGGCAATTTCTTCCTCTTGTCCCCACTCCTCTTCATTTACAGAAATGCGAGGAGTAGAGGGGCGAGGTTTGGCAGAGTCACGAATTTGGTGGAGGGCACACTGAGCATTACAGGCAGGGAAATCATAGGGGTTGATAATGACTAAGGTAGGGATTTTACTTTGGTAGGTGTTGTAGTTGCTGTTCCGGTTGAAGATTCTGCGTGGCTGGGACGGTTGGAACCGGGGTCTACTGGGTTGGGGCTTGCCGGAAGGGTAGGTGGGTCTGTTGTTGAAAGATGAGGCTGGGTAGGCATTCTTGGGGTTTTGGTGGTTGGTTTGCTGTGGGTGCGTGGGAAACCTCTTGATTGCAGCGATTTGGGTGGGTGCTTCTGTGCGCACGGCCAAAATACGTCGGATCGTGATGAGGTCTTTTTTGTATCCGACGAAATCGTGCACCCGGAAATGGTCTTTTACTGCTGAGGGCAATATCGACACAAGGTTGACCAGAATTTGCTGTTCTTGTTGGATTTTGGTCAACGTGGGGAAAGAATTTTTTATGTGTTGGGCAAGCTTACTCACTGTGGCATCTAGATCGCCTTCGAATTTCGTGTCTAGGATACGGGTGTGGGCCACGAAAGCGCCCAACGAAGGCTTAATGGCTTCTATCACTATTGTGCCAAATTCGTTCCAGGTGAGATCAGGGTGCATTTGATGGGCAACCAGGGAAACGGCTTTTCCCAGGTGTATTAATGTTACGGCTATTTTTTGTGCGTCCGTGGTATAAGTCATGTCAAGTACGGGTTTCACTATGTCCATGAATATTTCGATCCCATAATTTGTTTCATCATAATTTGGGATGGAATTGCGAGTAGGTTGCGCCATGATGTTCTCGTGTTCTAGCTGTTCCAAACTTGCAATGTAATGCAACCTTTTATCCGAATCAAGAACCACCGCTGCCGCCAATGTTATGCCCTGTTTTTCTACAGGTTTAACTTGGGTAATGTGAGTTCTGAATGACTGGGTATATAAGGCTGCATGCACAATACAAGGTATGAGGAATAGAGAACACAAAATAAACACACGGTAACACGACACAAGTTCACGTTTATTGACGTAAATAAATAAAGAGTATAGAAAGATAGTAATTCTCGCACAAAACAAATAATAGAAGGGAACTGCTAGCATTAGCGGATCTGGATGGAGCCTAGTCTCCCACTTCCAACGTTCAAGTATATTCTTCTGATCACGGGTTTAATTAGCAAGTTTTTATTTTACTGGAAGACCTCAATATATTCGTATAATTCAATGTCACTGATTTGACCTCTTGCTGGCTGGTCGCGTGCCCAAGTAGAAGCTCACAGTTAGGGTTAGACACGCGTATATTGTAGAACACGGAATCTCTAGTAACCTCATGGGGGTACTGATCTAAGTTTTATATTCTTATGGCAGAAATACGTAGAACACAAGTCAGTGGGCGAACGTTAGATATCACTAGAGTTTTAATATCTGAATAAGGTAATTACGAGAGTCAAGGTCGCCTGTTAATTAAAGAGCACTGATCGCTTAGTACGTCCCAAATGGAATGGTTAAATATGAATTACACTGTGCAAGGTTTTAGCCACTTTATAGAAAGTTAATAAGCGAGTATCAAGCTAGTCTATAACACTTAGTACTAGCAACATGAATCTTGAATAGTATTGGTAGATCTGGTCCTGGTTATCTTGCTTCCGGTGATGTTGGGGGCTAACGACTGGTTTCTCGGCCGTCCAGATGGTCCAAAATGTAGGAAGTTCTCAAGTCGGATCTCTTGACGATCGTTGCTGGCTACACACTTATATACCCACGAATTTGTGTGAAGGTTATAAGGTGCACGTTAGGACTTGTACATGGACAGATGCTTCTATCAGTCTTCTCTGCCATGGAGTCTGCCGGATCTGGAATCTCACTCCGGAACAACACGAGGGCAGAGCTAGAGGTAAACTGCAGGGTAGTGACCACTGGTTGGTGTCTAGCTTTCAACTGATTTGACTGGGGGCGGGAGCTAGATTTATAGGCTCGGTTCTGGACCCTGTAGACAGTAGGGATCTCGAGTCTTATGGACTTATTTGAGCTCTCAATAGATATGGGGACTAGGTAAGATGGTATTTACTGTTGTGGCACAGGGCTATAGGAAGCCTGTATATTTTCATATAACTGAGCCTTAGTAAGAGGTACTATTTTGGCTATACTGGAAGTATTTAGGGGAGGGAGACTGGATCTACTTTGCGAGGAGGATGGGGACAGCTGTGATAGGAGCGTCTCTCTTAGAGTGTGCAATCTTCATTCTATGGTATAGCGGAGGTGCTAATTTAGTGATCAGAGCATGCAAGAAAGGTAAATGGTTTATTGTGAGTAAATAGAGGTTAGTGAAGGTGTTAGTCATGCATGGTTAGTTCATTGATAGGAAGAATTCCTGTGCTACCTGGCAATGACTCGGAAGTCAAAACAGGGGCCAGATATACCTCCGCAGGGGTGGGGGGTCTCCCTCCTCGGGTGGGTATAAAGGGGGAGCTGGGCGCCCTCTCTCTGTGATAGTCGTCCGGCGGCTGTGGCTAGGGGCTTGCCATATCACCAGTGTTCGTAATAACCCTCTGTGTATGAGACAGATGTGGGTGTCCTTAATACCAAAACCGAAGGTGCCTTGGCTAGCTGGTTTTACTCGGCTGGTTGTTAATTGTAGGGTTTGCTGGATGTGGTGGAGACTGGGTTGCTAACTCTGCCACATTTATCTGGAAGTATGGCAATAGAAGTTAGTTACTGGTGAGGCGGCTAGCCTCGCACCGACGACCATTGGGTGCAGGGTTGTGAATGGGTTGTAAGAGAATAGATGGCATGTAAGGGGCTAGTAAAGTTCTAATGTTGTTCTGGCCTACTAAGTGAAGGTAGGCTGGATAGGAGTATATATATAAAAGGTTGGAGAGCATTAGCAACGGACAATTCAAGGATCTTCAAGAGGTATGAGAGAGGCTAGGTCGGACAAGAGTAGAGAAGTGCGGGGTCTTATAATGAGAAGGGGGGAGTGCAGGGGGGCTATAGGGGAATTTGACCCTAAGGTCTCTGGGCGTGGGGGTGGCATTAGGCTGCAGTTGATATGGAAGTTTGAAAAAGGCAGTAGAATACGTTAGCCAAATGCTACCGGGGAATGCAACTATGGGGTGGTATATGAGTCAGGAAAAGATAGAGTAATGTGATCAGTCCGAGGGGTTATGGATACTATTAGTTGGCCCTGGGAACTGCGTTTTCTATGAGATATAAATATACCAACAACAGCGGCAGTTCGTAGGGGTACTTAGTTATTGTTTCGGGGTACTATTGACAGATACTGGGAACCAGGTTATCTTATACAATCTCTGGTTGGGGTAAGAGGTGTATGACACGAAGTAAATTGGCGTAGTGTGGACTGTGGATACGAAGGAGGCAAGGGGAAGACGTATGACAATTGTGGAACAGTAAATGGAAAAAGGTGAACACAATGGCGGATAAAAATACTTAACCTAAGGATTGAATACATAGATTTATGGGGCGATGGGTCTTCAGAAGCTTAGTCTGGCAAGACAAGATGTTAGGGAATGTTAATATTAATACTTAAACTAAGGATTGCAGGAGTGTAGGACACGAGGGGGTTAGTGTACGTGAGGTGTGGAAAATGGTCAGTTTAGAAAAGGTAAATGGGTGCGGCCTGGAGCTGTTTAGCCCTGCGGGCTTGGGCCTGTCTGAAATGGCTGGCTCGGTCAGCTGGTCCTTTCGTTCTGTGGACCTTTCTTCCGGGTGTTTCTGTGTGGTGTTCGCTCGTGGCTTCTGTGGTGGGCTTCTTGTTCTGGGGCATTTTAGTAATAATCAATTTTGAAACAAACTGCCTGGGGAATTTAGTATATGGTGAAACCACAACAAACACTTCAGCTTAGGACTCTCTAAAACGTGTTTGTTTTCTCTCTCTCTTAAGTACCGTAAATAAAGCCCAGAGCGAAGAAGTGATTTTATATATTTCATACAATTATTTTATTTTTTATTTTATTTTTCTGATTATTTGTTTATCTTGGTATACAACAGGTTCGGCCCTACATGGACACTTCACATATAAGCTATATACGAACACGTGAACATTGTATATATCTATCTATATCAATTAATTGCACGTGGAAGAAAGAAAATGGTACCGGTAATTCATAATATGTAACCAAACCTCGCATTTACTTTTCACAGCATGAAATTGAGTAATATTAGATTGAAAAATATATTCAGCAAATTGATGGTGTATACAGCTAATAGCTATAATAATAATAATAATAATAATAATAGTTCTTAAAGCTAGCGCATGCTAAGCTAGCTAAGGATAGCTCAATAAGGCCGATTAGGCGTATTTCCATTGGGGTCCTGTACTACTACCCCATCCCTTTGCTCATGAGGGATGGTAACGACTCCGTGCTTGTGAAAAATCTTTAATGCGCCGAGCGTGGGCGCGAACCCGGGCCTTCTGGGTGGAAGTCCGAGACGCTAGTCACTACACCAAGCGAGCCGCTACAAACAAAATCAATATAATAATATTTAGGACAAAAAAAAATGTAAAAATAAATGCCACCGTATATAAATAAGGCTATATCAATAGTGCTCTCAGTTTAATGACGTGTTGCATAGGAAACCAAACACTTTTACCGGTACTCTTATTGTTGGACAAGACGATAATCAAACAACGCAAAGCATTTCCGCTGCGTGTTTAACAATACCTCTACCACTCCAGTGTACACCTAATCTCTTTGGAGGACAGCCTAATTGTATTATCATTAAAATAAATAGGCCTAATAATTCAATGTTTTATTTTATGATCTGTTTGACCCAATAGCAATTTTGTTGAAACACCTATTAAATAATTGGACATTACATATTTAAAGTAATAAAGGGACAACAATAATCTTCTTTACATTAGGTGAATTCCCACTGTTTCAGTATTTACAAGATTCCTTATCCATTACATTTATATCCTACTTCATGAATCATTAGGTTGTTGGTTTTTTGTATTAGTCTCCTTGGTTGGTGTTTTATTATAATGGTATGGGCAGGAATCTCCCCATCCAATTAACGCTACGATTAAGAGGTTTAACTCATTCAGTACCCGTGATATTGTTTTCATCATAATACTATTCTGGCAAATACTAGACGATTGTATTAAGCTAAAGAAGGGTGTCTACTATTTGAAATGCTACATACTATCGCAAATAACACCATAGCTACCAAAGCCCCTTTCTTATCTACATATAATAGTCTGAATATAGCCATAGTGAAATATATATAAAATGTCCTCGGTACCAAAAGGGCTACTAAAATGTCTCTATTTATGGCCTAGCTAAGATTCACGAAGGTCCTCTGCTCTATGATATATAAATTCACCTGCAGTGGAACGATATCCCTTAAGCCACTTCACACGTGATTAATATAGATATAGAAATATTAGTTCTACAAATTTTTCATGTTTAAGGAATTATGGTCCGTTTTGTCTTACAAATTTCTACCGCCTTATTTTCGACTTACTAATTCGTGTCAACTGCCACATTTAACATAGCCTACCCAAATTTCATACCATATATTGGCATTTTGCCTCAACGTTATGATGAAACAGAGTCGAAATTAATTTGGTGTAAATTTACATACATGCAATCCAAAAATATATTTGACTGAACTGCACTTCTGTATTTGTTTATGTTAATCGAAGGGACAAGAAGAACCAGACCCACTCTCGTGGGTCCATCTATCCATTCGGAAGGAGGGAGAACTGTAGCACTTCCTTCACCACTTACAGGTGGACTCTCCCAACAATTTAATCTCACCCTCTCCAGTGAATGGAGTATAGTTATTTATTAGCATTATTATTCAGTAAAAGAAGGAAGTTTAACAGTTAAACGTTTTTATACCATCTCAATTAACCCTTCTTATACCACAGATCCGTCATTAGCTGCATACAATTGCTTAAATATAGCTAAATAAATAATACACGGAACCCTGGTACGGAAGGGGTTAATCTCGGAGGAAGCAGCGCTCGCTGAGGCAGTTGAAAGACGCCAAATCTCCTCAAGTAAGAAAATAACATGCAAGTTTGTGTAATGTAATGTTACATTAATGTGTGTGGCCGTGTGTTTGCGTTGACTAGTTACGAAATATGAATAGATTAGTGTGAGCTACCGTAGTTAAGGGGGAGGTGGGTTGACAGGCGAATATTGTATTGAGAATACATACGTAACCATATATTTTTAACTTTTAATATTCAATGCATTGAATCAAGGTACCCATTTTATGAGTGGGTCAATGATTTTTTTAATAGTATTGCATTTATACAGTAGAACACATAAATACATGCCTACTCCAGATATTGGGATATATGGGCTTAATTAATCATAACTTAATTGAACTATGAGAATGTAAAAGTATATTAAAGTCTCAATTGTATCTGACTTAGATAACATTATATCGTTAATATGCTTGCATAATCGAATGGATCATAACGCCTTATATTGAGCTAGGTTTATAATAATTGGCAAATATGAACATGAGCTATGTAACCAATTATTGCTATTTTAACGATATGTTATTTCATTTTAGGAAGATTTGGAAAGCATGCATAAAAATACATAGATACGATGATAGAGCGAGAAATGAGAGAAATGAAGGAGAGAGAGCTTATCGTGATATTTATCATCCTATGGTTATAGTCATGTCCCTGGTTATAGTCACAGTGGTGAAACAATCCAGGGGGAGGGGCTTACAGACGTGAAACAGGAAAGAAAGAGGAAGGGAGGGTTTGGCTGAGAGGGGGTAGTAGAGAGGGGAAGGAGTGGGGGCGGAGGGTGTATCAATGTTACCAACACAATTCGCGATTCCCTGCTGGGCAGGTGTATCAGGACTTATGTCCACAATAGTACGTCCGAAGTTCCCCTCCGCTTATCCGAAGCTATCCCAGCTTTCTTGGCAATCATTTTCCATAAGAAATCACTGTATGTCCGAAGTTATCCATACATGTCCGTAGTTAGCCACTTGTCAAGATGACTTCGGACACCATTTAGGATAAGGATATCTCTCTTATTATGGGGGGTAATTTTAGGAGGTTTCCTGGATTACCGCGCATTATCACCACACATCACTTGACCTAGTTATATCTCTATAATGTGTTTACAGTCAGGAGATATCGTTAAAAAACCTCGAAAAATTTCCGAAGTTACACGGTTTTACGGTTCATAGCCTTATATACTACACACACATATATATATATATATATATATATATATATATATATATATATATATATATATATATATATATATATATATACAGTATATATCATATATTTATATATACCGTATATATATATATATATATAAATAATACATCCAAAATGCATCCAACAACTTGACAATATAAAGGCATTTTGTTCAGTTAAAATAGAAGAGCTGCACTTTCACACGGCATTATACAGTAGTTATAGCTCACGGTATGAAGTAAAGAAAACGGAGGATAGTGCTGGCTCGGCTGCTCCTTTGAGAATGAATGGTAAACAGTCGAGTGACCTCCGACCCTTCCAGCCTAGTGACGTCATGCGCGAGCGGGTACGAGTTTGAGTGACCCCATGATCCAACCTGTTGTATCTCTTAACCTTGGGTGGGACAAGGCTAACACGAGAGAATGCCAGCCCAATGACTCATGAGCAATCCTGTGTTTGGTGGTAGCAGGAAGCCACCAACCAAGTCCCTGGATTAATTTGTGCCACAACGAAACCAGGTACTCATTTTCGTCTGAGTGAGACGGATCTACTCAGGGATTGGACCTTGGTGGCAAACCAAGGAAATTTCACCTACCCCATGTATGTGTGGCAACATCTGGTGTGCTGGTACCGAGCGTTCACCCATCCAGCTACTGACCAGACCCTACGCAGCTTAACCCGATGCTCGAAACCAGCGTTGCCAACCACACAGGTCAGGGTTGCCACGCTGACAATGGCTTGAAAGATTAAATTAAATTAATTGGTCAGGTAGGGTACTGGACCAATCACAGACGTTCGGAGCTCAGCCAATCAGAGACATAGGATGCTATGATCGGCCAATTCCGTGCAAGGCCTTTTTGCGGCATACACACATACGAACACACACAACACAAAGCCTTTGAATCTTTATTCCCACTCACAGTATACATTTCTTACGTTTTATCAAATAATGAAATTATTTAATATATTATATGATTACTTTGTTCAACTTCATACTAATTATAATATTCATCATATTGATTTACTCCTATCTTTTCTGGCTTGCCATAAAGCAACCGAGCCTAAGCGAAAACTATTGACTTTGGAATATTTTATGATTATTGTTTATGTATATAATGCTGTAGCATACGCATAATGTAAACATGTTCATTGAAACTAAAATATTTTATACTGCAATGTAATAATGTAAAATATTTTGGAGGACATACCAGAAGGTATTAACTCGAGCAGAGCTCCATTTATGTTTTTGAAAGTGGTGCCAGTGCAAATTTATCAGCTTCAATTCTGACATAATTAATTATATTTACCATATAAAGCAATATTACTTCTCTATATGCATATATTTTACTTGTATAATGAACATGTGAATATTGAAGACCAGAAAATAGTGGAAACAGCAAATATCCAGTCAAAACTTTATATATGTGATGGGGGAGGTTGGAGGGAGGTGAGAGAAAGCGTGACATACACCCTCCCTCTCCAATGTCTCGCGAGATACTAGTGTAAGACAGCTGTCTCCCACGTATGTTAGAGGGTGGGGGGAGGTGGAGGGAGGAAGGGAGAGAGCAAAGAAGGGAAAATTAGACAGAAAAGTTAGAATAAATGAGGAGAGGTGAAGTGGAGGGCGAAAGTGGTGGGGAGGAGAGGGAGGTGGTAAGACACATGTTAGGGGAAGGCAGGAGGTGGTGGCAAAGTGACATACCACCTAATCACATATTGCTTCCATTTCACCGGTACTGGGGCGGGTTTTTTTTATGGGCTCTCTTCTGTGAGGCCTATCACGTTTGTCTTTGACATACTTCTAGAAGGCCTACTGCGCTTCCTGGATTAAGTCCACTTTTTCATTAAGTATAAAATCCCTGCCTAATGGTTATGCATATGCACTCTACGTAACTGAACTGAAATTTAACATCGAATGTTGCCAAGAGTTTGAGTCAAACAGAGATTACATGAGCATATTACCTAATATCGTGACATTCAATAATCAAAATCAACCCCATCACCATAATTGTCCTGATTAATGTCAGGATTATTTTCTTCTACATCTTGATTGGTGGATGTGGTGGGGGTGATGGGGCCGAGGGTTTGGTGTTGGCGTGTTGGTGTTGGGGGAAAGGTAGGTAGTACTTCAGATGTCTTAAATTAGTACCCTCATAATCCTTTGGCACCATGGGACTGCCGGAGACCATATGTTGGGGGCACCGCTCCCCACACCACACCCACACCTGTACAAAAATATTAAGTTTGTAGTCACATGCTTTTTATTGTAACTGAACTATCTCTTGAAATGTCTGTTCGATTACGTCATATTATGTCAGAGTATCTCAAGCCACAGTTACTATGGCATTATGCTTTGCTTAATTGGCAATATAATATGTCAAACATGTATTGAATAAAGTGTGTAAATTTACACAAGTAGGGTAAAGTGGGGGTAATCCGTACAGTGGGGTGATCCGAACAGAAGCTTTAATCCTTTTCCTATTGAAGCTAGCTTAGTTCCCCTTTAACACCTTAAGAGCGGGTGGTGGAGTATATTTCACCGTGCCGCCCAGCGTTTATTTTTTTACCATAAATGGCCTTGTTTCCGTGATCTTTTTCATGCATAAACAAGAGCCAGAGCGTAATACAATTATGTATCCCTGAAAGGGCATTAATTGAGCTTTCCAATGACACCTGAACCATCCTTCTACGATCATTGGTTGTCTTGCAACGATCGTGCAACCGAAGGGCAAAATTGCTAAAATACGGTCATTTCGTTACATAATTACATGTGTAGCGAGGGAGGGAGGGTGGATGTGTGTGGAATAAATGTCAGTAGGCCCACGGCGGCCGTGGCGAGCGGTCATGAGGCAACCTATGCTCCTCCCGTCGCTCGTCTCTCTCTCAGAGCCAATATTGCGCCAAAATTGCACACAGACTCAGGTCAGGCCCCGCTCTTTGTGCTGGTGTTCTCTATACGGACTAGAGTCGGGCCCCGCTAAATAAGGGTTAAAGTCAATAGAAGAAAACGGAACACTCCAGGCTGGCAGGCGAGACTTGTTTACATTAGAACGCATGGGCACATGAGGTAATATACATTTTTCCCAAGCTCGATGTATTATTTAGCATTTCTATTACAGTGTTTCTTAACTCAAACTGCATAGCCATGGTAGTTCAAACCCTCCCGCCAAGCGAAGATATTTAGATTTCTATTCTGACGAAAATCGTCATATGTAACATATATATAATGATTACTTATCCATATGGGCCTATTTTGCTTTTAATATGAACATTTAAGAGCAATAAAAGAAGTGGAAATAGTATTTGGGGTGTGAAAAAGACGTATTATTGCCGACCGGTCAATTCATGAGGCAAGAGCAGGGGGAGCGTATATTATGTTCCCTCTACAAGATCTCGATCGATACTGGTGAGTCTGAGTAGAAGTCTCTGTGTTGCTAGGATCTCTAGCTGCCTCACCAATGTTAAAAAGACCGGGAGGGTGAATTTCGCGCCAAAATTTACTTGATAAAAGGGGGAATAAAGAGGAAAAATAGCTGATAATTGAGGAAGGGGGAAAAGGAGGGGAATGGGTTGGGGGGTTGCGACACATATGTAGGAGTGGTAGAAAGTAATGGAGGGGAATTATCTCGCCTAATCACAAATTGCTTTGTTTTGAGTGCCACTGGGGTGTTTTCTATTTTTTTTTTTATGCTCTGGATCTATTTAGGACGGTCGCAGTGCACCAGAAAAACCTCTATTGAGGACGGTTTCCGTTTTGGGGTTAACTACGAATACCTGCTGATTCTGGTGGTATGATGTTTAATGATGAATAGCATATGTCAATGATGATATCTGAAGTGGTAGGTCACCAACCAGACCTTCGTTCTCTACCATGAATGTGCAAACATTACAGCATATTTGGGGGCATATCGTACGGGGGTGTTCCGTACAGTGTTTTTAAAGAGGAGTACTTCAGATTTGTACGGTTCACCCCCTTTTTTTTAAGAACTGATGCATATAAGATTTTTAAGTACAGGGGTTGATACGTTTGTATGCTTATTCTTGACATATTTTATTTGGGTATATCATATTTATTGCATTCTCAATACTCATTTAGGTGATGCAAAGTATGATGTACGGAGCACCCCCATATGGGGGTGATCTGTACAGATCTGTACCTCTAGGTAGAAAGACTATAAGTGGACCTTAACGTTTCTTGATATAAACAGTAAAAATTTAAAAGATAGCCTTGTACCTGAAGTATATCTTACCATTAATGATTTTCAATAAAGTTGTTTTCCTGATTTTTCACCCAACTGGTTATAATATCGGACAGGTATTTACCCTCTCAGACTTGAGACCATGATTAGCATAGTCAGGAAGGGTGTCCCTAATTGCCCGGATACACAATTAGCGTATTAGATACTTTTGATATCAATTGAACGAAAACCAGAATACTCTAATTGCGTATATAATGGGCTACGATAAGTTTTGGTTGTGGCACGCTGAATTAAATAATTGGCAACACTATTCTCAGTCATTCTACCCCTTCTCGATCGATAGATAGAGTGAGAGTCTTCAGTCTAAGTCCAGCAGTGAAGTCGGAGGGTGGCCTTGCAATTCTTTTAAACATTCCCCCTAAACATGCCGGATTTTATGCCTGGACTACAAGTTAGGGTTGTATATCTTAGAATATATTGTTTTATTATTATTATTATTAACCCCTACTGTACCATAGGGTACTACCATAAATGTACCCCCCAGTACCAAGCAATGTGGCCAAAATGGCTTCAGAAGCAAGATATAACAACCTCCTACCTCAAAAGTTGATGAAACACTGACCCAGACAGCCTGTTGAAGCTTGCAGCCAACCGAAGAAGTGTTTTCAATTCCTTAGAACAGTGTTTACAAGTCATGGTACCAGCCACTGCCTCATACTGGCAGTTACAAGGACCGTATATTACGTCGCTGGGACTGAGGAGTGATTTATCTACTGATTTCTGGCAGCCATCGCTGGGATTTTACGGGTTAATATATATATATATATATTGTTAGCTAATATCCGTGTACCATATAACTCATTTGAATATATAACTATTATGAGTGATATTATTCATGTCCAACAAATGCCTATTTTCAAATATTCGTATTAAATCAAATATTAGGAGTAGGGATTTCTCGTTTGTTTTATTCTCTTCTTCATACCTCGAGCTATTCGTATCACTATAATTTATAAATCTGAATCACCTTAGAAGGAAATTGAACAAAAATTATATATGCTAGTGAATATGAGTGCGAGTCCAAGTACGGCGAGCATATACTCTGGTGACATCATATTCATACAACAAAAAACAATTGATGATAGACAAATTCTGATTTCATTTTTGGAAAGTGCGTGAAAAATACTTGCCATTTCATATGTACAAATCTATTGTCACTGAAAATTGTGATTTAAGATGGTGCAAAGTCAAAAGATGTTGGAAAAACATAACTTTTATTTTAGTCTGCATCAGTTTTATCGATCATAATTTGTTTTTGTGGGTTTTGATACTGTAATATTGTAGATTGGCTTTTCCTCTGTCTATTGAGATATAATAGATTGTACTAAACGTATTTCTTCTTGCTGAAAACCAATGTTGAGTGAAAATTATGGCTATGCATGCATCAGTTTTATTCACCAAGTAGGCCTACTGAATTTTATTATATTTATATAAAGACTACTGGTGATGATAAATATATTCTGATGACACATTTGGAATGAGCATTAAAAATGCTTCTTCATTCATATATACAGTATATATATATATATATATATATATATATATATATATATATATATATACAGTATATATTCTGTATATATATATATATATATATATATATATATATATATATATATATATTCTTTATTGCTTAGTATATGACGAAATTATGACCGCGTAAACTCGGAAAAAAATTAAATATTTTATATATATCGATTTTCATTGTGATAATTTAAGCTTATGGGCTTTTTCCGGTTATATAATACAGTAGTGTGGGTTTTGCTCTATTTTGGTATGTATAATACATTGCATATATAGATGATTATAGTGTGTTAACCCTTAACTGGCGGCGCGCAACTTATGTCGAGTGAAATAAATATGGACTATGTGGCGGTGCACAACTTATGTCGACCGCCATTTTCAGCACGTAATGTTGCTGAGAGAGAGAGCTGAGCGGTGGGACGAGCGTAGCAACCCTATGACCATTCCCCACCACCGCGGTGGACATACTGAACTGTATTCTACTTTCCTCCCCCCTCCCTCACTCGCTACACAGGGAATTATGTAAGGAAATTACCTAATTATAGGGTTTTTGCACTCGTGTTGCACGATCGTTGCAAGAGAACCAGTGGTCGTACAAGGATGGTTCGGGTGTCATTGGCAAGCTCTGTTTACGCCCTTTCAGGGATAGATACTTGTTTTACACTCTGGGTCTTATTTAGGCATGAAAATGATCACGTAATCAACCCTATTTAGGGTAAAAAAAAAACACTGTGCGGTACGGTCAAATAGACCGCCTAGGCCGCCAATAAGGTGTTAAAACAGATTGATAACATAGGTGTATCATCTTGCAGTTGTGCAATTAGTGCTTGAGAGTGAATGGTAGGGGTCATAAGATTCTAGGAAACTTTAAGAAAAAAAAAAAGTGACAAGCTTCCATATTATAGCTAAATTTGATATAATTATATACAACTTTTGTTGCTAGTTTCTTATTTACCGCTTCTGTACCGGCGACATCTTTTCAATTTTAGTCTAGCTATATTTAGACGAATTTATGAAGTTTAACACTTACGCTGCGGGCATATTTCCGCCTATTTCCGCCATATTAGGGCTCATTCAGGCACTCTTGATTGATTAGGCAAGTGTCTGAATGAAATGAAATGTATTCAGCCAAAAACTAGAAGAAAATAGCTTCAAAATGACAACAAAACGAGCTTTGTAGCTCACAGGGTTCACCCGCAGCGCTACCATAGACAATCGCTAAAATGAGCAATTATCGCTAATGTCGCGCTACATTTGCCTTTGGCAGCACTGTATATCTTGCGAGAGACTGACTCAAAGCCCTCAGTGTCGCGGCCGCCTGGCTGGGGGAAGGATGTGTGGATTTTCGCGGTCCCGCTTCCTCCCACTCGATTCTACAGGCTTTAAAAAGCCTGTAAATTGTTGTAAATTGCCATGGCGTTCGGGAACGTCTTTCGCAGGCAATGGGTTAAGAAGGATCTGTAAGTAAGATAGTTCAAAGCTTGCTAAATGCTGGAGGTTCTATTTAAAAAAAAAAAAAATCAATAATATGATAAAAAGGATGTTGCCGGTACAGAAAGGGTTAAAAGCTTCAAGCTGCCGTTATCTCATTTAATTATCTAGAGAATTATGCTGGTGCCTTCACTTACATTTCCTTCCTCATTAATGTAACTTTTAAACACAGTGGGCCCTTGACAGTAGTGGACTTGCGATCGATCGGTAGTTTTAATTTTAGCGACAGCATGCCAACTTTAGTGGCATGAATGATGGCACAAAAGAGAGAGAGGTTCTGGAAGTGTTAGTGAATGCCAGGCTGGATGTATGTGGAATGACAGAGACCAAATGGAAAGGTTCAGATGTGAGAGAGTGGGAGTGTGGAATGGGTGTGTGTGCTGGAGTGAGTGAAGGAACAGCGAGAGAAGGTGCATGTTTGTTTGTAAGTAGCAAATGGAAGGAATGTGTAAGAGAGTATGGGTCTGTGGGTTCAAGGATTGTGTGGGTGAGAATGAAAGTAGGAATACAAACGTGGGTGATTGTATGCGTGTATGCCCCGACAGAGGATATACTTGAAAGAAAGAAAGAGGAGTTCTGGATGAATGTGGAGGCATGCCTGGAGAAGTTTGACAAGAACGAAAGAATATTTCTGATTGGGGATATGAATGGTAAGGTGGGTGATAGGAAAGTTGAGGGAGTGGTGGGAGGGTGGGGGGTACCATCAGAGGTGAATGGGAATGGTAGTGCACTTGTGGACGTATGTGTGGGGAGGAGGCTGTGGATAGCCAACACCTTCTTCCGACACAGAATGATCCACAGGTACACGTGGAAACGGATGTTGACGATGAAGGATAAGACAGTGGTGGAACGAAAGTCATTGATTGATTATGTATGTGTGGATGAACGAATGAAGAAATCTGTGATGGATGCTAGGGTGTATAGGGGTATTGGAGGGGGTCTGTCTGATCATTATGTAGTGGTAGCTAAGGTTAGGATACAAAAGAAGTGGGTGAGGAGAGCGGGAGGGAGGCGAGAGGAGGGTGGAATGGTGAGGAGGGTGGAGAGGTTGCAAGAGGAGGAAGTCAGGGAGGAGTACAGGAGAGCAGTGGAAAGACGACTAGGTGGGTTCGACCTGGAAGTTATGGAGGAAGTGGAGGAGATGAGCAAGGTGTTTAAGGATGAGATCTGTGCAGCATGTGAGGAGGTGTGTGGAGTGAGGAGAAGAGGGAGGGGAGTGAAAGGTACAGCATGGTGGACAGAAGAGGTAAGAATAGCTGTGGAAGAAAAGAAGAAAGCATATAGAGAGTGGTTGGGTAGTAGAGGGAATGAAGATTCCGAGAGACAGAAACGAGCGAGGTACGTGGAGAGTAAGAGGGTGGTGAAGAGAGTAGTGAAGGAAAGTAAGAGAAGAGTAGATGAGGAATTTGGAAGGAATCTGAGTGGAAAATGGAGGGAGAGTAAGAAACTGTTCTGGAAAGAAGTCAAGAAAGTTAGGGAAGGTAGCAAGGGAAACAGTAAGGGTGTGAAAGATAAGAATGGGAGAATGCTAGCCGAGAAGCAAGAGAGAGTCGAAAGATGGAGGGAGTACTTCAGTGAGTTGCTAAATGAAAGGAATGAAGAGCCAGCAAACATAGCTGGATATGGTATGGGAGGGAGAAGAAGAGAAGTAGTGGAGGAGGAGGTGGGGATCAGGAGGTCAGAAGTGTGGGAAGCCATGAAAAGAGTGAAGTTGGGGAAAGCACCAGGAACAGATGGAGTGTGTGGGGAAATGTTGAGGTATGGTGGTGAGATAGTGATAGAATGGGTATGGAAAATGTGCAAACTAGCATGGGAGAAGGGCAGTGCACCCGATGACTGGAAGACTGGCATAATAGTCCCCCTATATAAGGGCAAAGGGGAAAGAGGAGTGTGTGGTAACCACCGAGGAATATGTCTTCGAAGCGTAGTAGGGAAGGTATACAGTAGGGTAGTGATTGAGAGAGTGAGAGTGAGAACGGAGAAATGGATAGGCGACGAGCAGGGAGGTTTTAGGAAGGGAAGAGGATGTGTAGATCAGATTTTTACCCTGAATTGTGTTGTGGAGAAGTATCTGGAGAAGAAACAAAAGGTGTATGTTGCCTTTATGGACTTGGAGAAGGCCTATGACAGAGTGGATAGAGAAGGTTTGTGGAAAGTACTTAGAATATACGGAGTAGAGGGCAAGTTGCTGAAAGCAGTGAAGAGCATGTATGAGGGTGCAAAGGCGGCAGTACGTGTGGAGAGTGAGCAGAGCGAGTTCTTTGACCTGAATGTTGGTTTGAAACAGGGGTGTGTGATGTCCCCGTGGTTGTTTACTGTATATATGGATGGAGTTATGAAAGAAATACTATCAAGAGCAGTGGATGTTGGTGTATCGCTGAAAAGGGAGGGAATTGAGTGGAAGCTACCTATACTGCTGTTTGCGGATGATACAGTTCTGATGAGTGATAATGAATGGGAGTTGCAGGGTCTGGTAAATGAATTTGGAACAGTGTGCGAAAAACGGAATTTGAAGGTAAATACGGGGAAGAGCAAGGTTATGGTCTTCGAAAGGGGTGAAGTCACAGAGTGTGAGGTGAAGCTGAACGGTCAGGCTATGGAGATCGTCAACTCTTTTAAGTATCTGGGCAGTGTGTTGAGTAAAGATGGGACTATGGATGAAGAGGTGCGGGAGAGGGTACAACAGGGGAAGAGGGTTGTAGGAACGCTAAAAGCAGTAACAAGAATTAGGGTGGTCAGTATGGAAGTGAAGAAGTCCTTGCATGACAGTGTGGTAATCCCGACACTGACTTACGGAAGCGAAGCATGGACGTTGGTTGAGAGACTCAGACCAAGAGTGAGAGCAGTGGAAATGAATTACTTAAGGAGTGCGTGCGGAGTTACATGGAGGGATAGACAGACTAATGAGGAAGTAAGAAGGAGGTGTGGTGTGGAGGTAGATGTGCTGGAAAGTGTGAAAAGGAACAACTTGAGATGGTTCGGCCATATGGAACGTATGGAAAGTGAGAGAATGACTAAGAGGGTGTACGAGAGCGAGGTGGAGGGACAGAGGGGGAGAGGTAGACCGAATATGAGGTGGAAGGATGGAGTGAGGAACTACATGAACGAAGGCGGTGCTGGTTGGGGGGAGGGGCGTCGACTGACTGGGGACAGAGGTGCATGGGGGCGGTTCGTTCGTGGCCACCCCTTCGGGGATCGCGGCGTCAGGCAATAGATAGATAGATAGATGCCAACTTTGCCGGGCCATGTCATTAGCAGGCAAAAATGCGCAGTTAGCGACTGAATTCCTAAATTCCTCGTTCACAAATCACTTTTCGATTAAATTTGTTTAGGTCTATCTCGTATATTTTCTCACACTTTAATAGATCGCATGGACATTTTCCCCTCATTCTCTTATCTATCTATCTACTGTACCTATCTATCCCCCTTATTAATTAACATAAATAATTATAGTTTGATCTATAAATATTCTATGAATAATTTTTAATGCAATGGATTGAAAAAGAAAAAATATCCTTCCAGCACATAAATAAAAATAGAACATAAAAAGAGCACCAATAAAATTTCCATCGTATCTTTTCAGAAAGTTAAATGTCTCGTAGATTTTCTCACTTTATCAATGGCATGGACCAAGAAAATTATTGGGAACTATTTTACTATGTTTGTAATTGGCTTTTGTACAATTTTTGTTCATTATGAGTTGGTGGAATTATTTTTTCAAGTTCATCACATCATGAATGATTCACAGATTTTATAAGAGACCAAACAACAATTATTTTTGTTAACTAATAAGGAATACCTAATGGCACCTTTAATAAACTATGCTATGAATGTTATGCATTAATACTTTATTTATAGCTTGAAAATGGTCAAATGGGGAAAAAAAAGAAAGAGTGACTTCGACAAAGGGCCCAGACTACTTTTTTCCCATGGACACGGGGCATTGCAGTTAGAAATTTTACGTTTAGCGGTGGTTTAGCCAGATTAATAGGATCACTACTGGCAAGGGCCCATTGTATATCTATACTTTATGTCTACATAAGCTCAAATATCTTCAACCTTAAAATGACTATTTGATAAATGATCTATCTAAGTATGACATTAACCCATAAACGGCGAGCGTCCTCATATGAGTACGTACTGGGCGAAGGCGAGCGTCCTCATATGGGCCAAGGCCTAAAAAAAAAACTTATAAAAGGCCCCAGTAGCACTTAAAACAATTTGTTTTCCCTCCATACCTCATATCACTCCTCCACATCCCCTCCTTCCCCCCCCTGTTCAATTATCACCTACTTTCCCTGTTATTCCCTTATTCATTGGTATATTTTCGTGTAAACATCTCCAAACCGATCCTAGTGTGTGTTCATGTGTCTGTTACGTAAGGTAGAGGCCGGGAGGGTGTGGCGGAGATCAGATGCCATAGCCGCGGACCTTGAGCTAACGCCCGCGGAGAAGGTGGCGGAGATCAGATGCCATACAGTACTGCTTCAACCCTTGAGAGAGGAGGGTGTGAGGCCAGCTCTCTCACACTTGATGAATGAACCTCTCGCTTACAATTCGCGATTTTGACCAGAAAAATGATATTCCCACTTGTTTTATTTTTGCTACAGGTTACCATCTTCATATTAAAGGTAAAATAGGCACACATGAATAAGTAATAACGATATTTATTGCAAAATGACGATTATAGGCAGGAATGGAGCCTAATATTGCCGCTCAGAACTGTGGTGTTCACTACACCCTGCGCGCGCTTAATGGGTTAAGGCAGATGAATCTGCTACATATCAAATTCCGCTTTATCCCATTTTAGACAATCTCGCGGTGCAAGAGCCAATACAGTCTGTAGCGGAAATCCGGCTGGTTTAATTTGTTCTTTTTGGCTCTGTGAACAACTCTAGTCTTAGTGTTCAATGTTGTGGATGGGACTCGTTAGCCTTGGTTGGCAACCCATCTAGGGGAGACAACCATACACAATCCGGGTAGACAGGACTCGTCAGCCGTGGACGACAACCTGTCTAGGGAGCAAACCTCACACAAACTGCCACTCCTGCTGCCTTGCAGGCTAAGCCCCTTTGGGCAAAGGCTAGGTCCACAGCCAACAACTGTGGGTGGGGGCTAGCTAGAGCAGGCATCCCACGTAAAACATGCTTCAAACTCGCCTAATGGCGGCTCTTTGACATAGAGGGACCTACCTCAGGTCCATTTCTGGCCCCTGGAGGTGCATTCTGGCCAGGAGAACCTAGAGGGTACAAGGCATAGTGTCTTTACAGATTGGCACTTTCCGCCTAGTAGTACAGGGGCCTGAACCCGGAGGTAGCGCATCGGGAGGCGCATAATACTGGGCCAACCATAGTGCCGTGTGCGCGCACGGATTGCGTCCCTGCGGTTGGTTCTGGTAGGGTGCCCCGAGGCTCCTAAGTCCCACCCCTATAAAGATCTAGTGATGGCCTCGGGGTGACAGCCGCCTGGGGCTGCCTGGAGCTGGATACCTGGAGATAGTGACCTCCATTGCTGGCAGCCCATATAGAACATGACTAAAACCATTCAGAGCAGAATGCAAGCCTGTTGATACAAAATCACAAAAGTACACTACCGTGGGTTCTTCCCCCAAGGTCAGGTTCGAAAGTGCGAAAGTCGGCACGATGAAAGGAAGAACAGGTGAGATTGCGGAGATGCTAGAGAGGCGTAGAGTGGATGTATGTTGTGCCCAGGAGACCCGGTGGAAAGGGGGGAGTGCGAGGTGAATAATTGGGAAAAATTAACGTTTCAAGTTCATATTGAAGGGAAATGAACATGGTACAGGAGGGTTGGGTTTCCTGGTGGCAGAGAGGTGGGCAGATTGCGTGATAGAAGTTAAAAGGTTTAAATAAAGACTGATTATTACTAAGAATGAAAGAATTATAGATGTTATATCAGCATATGCCCCCCAAGCAGGCTTAGGTAGAGATTTTAAAGAGCAGTTCTGGAATTAATTATTAGGGGTGGTTGCCTGAAGCAAAGAAGGGGAGCTAGTAATTGTGGGAGGAGACTTGAATGGGCAGGTGCCGACGGATATGAGGACGTGCATGGAGGACAGGGTTATGGCCAAAGGAACCGGAGAGGTGAATACATACTGGAGCACTGTGCTGCCACGGGGATGGTGGTGTGTAATACTATGCTTAGGAAGAGGATGAGCCATCTAATATTATATGAATCAGGTGGCTCCAGTAGCCAGATAGACTACTTCCTGATCAGAAAATGGGTTAGATATACTAAGATCATACCAGGTGAAGAATGTATACCCCAACACGAGCTCCTAGCTTGTGATATGTACCTAAGAAGAGTTCCTGTTAGAGAGGAAGTACATTTGCCAAAAAGGAAAGTATAGTTGTTGGAAAAAGAGGACTACAGAGACAGATTCCACAACTAAATTATGGAAATTGAAAGAAGAATGGGTGCTAGGCCAGATGATGTTGATAGCAAATGGAACTTATAGAATTCAGCCTCCTTGACACCACAGACAAAGTCTGTGGCAAAAAAAAGGGGCCACCCAGACATAAGTTCTCCTGGTGGTGGAACACCGATGTCGAAGCTGCAGTCAGAGAGAAGAGATGTTTCAAAGTACATACACATACATACCTGTACCTAAAAAATGTACATACAAATTTAAGACTGAGTGTTCCACACTTACGTGCAGTTTCAGTCTCTTGTCCTAATGGCGGCATTCCAGGCAACCCTGTTAAGGGCTGCTTCACTTGTCAAGTTCTTGGATTTGAGATCGGCATGTATAGTCCGATCCCAGGTCTTCCTCGGTCCACCCCTTGGTGCAGCTCCCTCCACAATCACAGACCTGCATTTTTTCACCCAATTTTGTTCATCCATTCTCTCCACATGTCCTTACCATCCCAGTCTACTTGTACGCATCACCTCGCTAATACTCTTTATACCTAAACGTCTCCTCAGCTCAACATTTGTTATTCTATCCTGTAGCCTGGCCCCACACATCCATCTCACCATTCTCATCTCATTACGTTCCATTCTGTTGACATCCTTTACTTTAACGGCCCATGTTTCTGAGGCATACGTCATTGCACTTCTAACACATGAGGCATACAGCTATCCCTTCAAAGGGAGAGGCAGTCTTTTCATGGTCAGGATTGGCAGCAGTTCTCTGAACTTCCCCCAGCCACATATAATTCTAGCAACACTGGCAGCCTCGGCCCCACCACCGGCAGAGATGGTATCTCCTAGGTAACAAAACTTGTTCACCAGCTCCAATGACTCATTTCCAAAATTCACAGCCACAGGATCATCACTTAACACAAGTTCGCCTTTGTACACTACGCACTCAAATTTCTCTATTTCTGACTTATCCTTCGGCAGGGGTCCCTTTATTCTACTACAGCTCTTATTCCCATGGTGCACCCAGCGTCGACAGATGCTACATTGAATTGAGTTAACGCCCACACCCTTTCCACACACTGCACATGGGTATGCACCGCTCTTTTCCACATTGCCTCGTCTCGATCTACAATGCATAACCTTGGTTTTGTTAATATTGACTCTTAAACCCTTGCTTACCATGCCCTCTCTCCATTCTCTGAATTTGGCCTCAGCATCTTGCATACTGTCAGCTATTGGGACTAAATCGTCTGCATAAAGCAGTTCCAACGGGAGTCCGCCTCTAAAAGCTCTAGACAGTACCTCCAGGACCATAATAAAGAGGAGGGGCTTAACACTGAACCCTGATGGACTCCAACACGGACTGCGAACTCATCACTCAATACACCCTTCACCCTCACCGCACTTCGCAAATCCTCATACATCTTCATTATCACACGCACCAGCCACTCTTCCACACCAAGCTTCCTCATAGCCCACTGAACAACATCTCTAGGCACCCTATCAAAGGCCTTCTCCAGGTCTACAAACACAAAGTAAAGATCCCTGCCTTTTAGTAAGTATCTTTCCTGTATCTGCCTGACTATGAAGATAGCATCGGTTGTGCCCCGTCCTGGCATAAAACCAAACTGCATATCATCAATGGAATACTTTGCCTGATCAAACCCTCAAAGACTCTCTCACAGACCTTCATGATTTGGTCAAGCATTTTCAGGCCCCTATAATTTCCTCTATCTAGCGCATCCCCTTTTCCTTTGTATATATTTACTATTATACTTTTAAGCCAATCCTCTGGGATCTTCTCATCTTTAATAATGGTGTTTATCAACTCAGTGACTAAGTTGACACCAGTCTCCCCCGAGGCTTCTATCATCTCAGCGACAATGTCAGAGCACCCTGGAGCTTTGCCGTCCTTCATTTTATTGATTGCGTCGCTCACTATGGCTGGTGCTATCAAAGGAGGGAGTCCAGATATTGGTTTTTCGATACTAAGCTGTTCCTTATCCATTCAAACTCTACATTTAGCAATCGTTCATAGTGTGCCTTCCATGCTTCTCTGATTTCATTTTCTGCATACACAATCTTCCCATTATCGTTTCTAACACACTGTTCACCTATAATATCCCTACTGTCATTTTTAACTCGCCTAGCTAGGTTGAAGATCCCATTGGAATTGTCAGTGTTACACACTTATTGGAGGACCAGGTCCTTAATGCCTTTTTTTAGCATTGTAAATAACTCTTTTGGCATTTAGCTGCCTGGTATTCCTCCTTGCTGCCTCCCTTCTTCCATGCTTTGAAGCATCTCCTTTTCTCTTTCACAGCATGTTCTACCTCATCGTTCCACCACCAGGAGGTCTTATTCCTGGGGTGAGCCTTTGTTTTCCCACAGACTTTGTCAGTGGCAGCGATAAGGCTATGCTTAAGAAAGCTCCATTGACTATTTACATTGTCAGGCCTAGCTTCCTTATTTCTATTAATTTCCTCCAGTTCACTATGAAACCTATCCCTAACTTCCTTGTTCTTCAGCAGCCACACTTTCCTTTTGGGTATGTATACCTTCTTGCACTTAGGATCTCTGTATAAGCTCATGTCGCACACAAGTAGCTTATGCTGGGTGATACATTCTTCGCTCGGGATGACCTTTACATCTCGAACCAGTTTCCAGTCTTTCCTGTTAACCAAGAAGTAATCTATCTGGCTACTGGAGACCCCAGAGTTATACGTGATCAGATGGCTCTGTCTTTTCTTGAACTTCGTGTTACACACAACCATGTTGAGTGCAACGCAGGACTCCAGTATATATTCGCCTTCCAGATTCCTCCTTCCGTAACCATTTCCTCCATGTACCCCCTCGTATCCATCTGCAGATGCTCCCACATGACCATTCAGGTCCCCTCCCACGATTGTTATTTCATTCTCCGAGAGGTCTGAAATAACACTGACGGTGTCATTCCAGAAGTCCTCTTTTATCTCTTTCTGCAGACCAGCCTGTGGGGCATATGCAGATATCACATCAGAATTCTTTCACCAACTTTCAACTTCAAAACAATCAGCCTTTCACTAACTCTCGTAATATGAAACACACTTTCCGCCAGCTCTTCAGCCACCAGAACACCCACTCCTCCTTTCGCTTTATCAGTTTCAACCCCCATCCAGTAGATCCTATATCTTTTCTTTCTTCCGACAATCCACTGTACCCCATGCCTCTTCCAGAGTGTTTCCTGGGCACAGCAGACATCCACTCGCCTCCTCTCACACATCTCAGCCACTTCATTTGCTCGCAGATTCAAACTACCAACATTCACACTAGCAAGTCTGAGATTGTGGGGGGCATTTGTCCTTGTCATGTGCGGTTTTGATTCATTGGACTTACTTTTTTTCTCTTTAGGTTGTTTAGTCATAATTGGGTATTTTGGCTGGCAAGTGGACATCACCCCCCCCCCCCCCCAGAACTCTGTTCCAGTCTACCCCGGAACCATTCCCAATACCTTCCCCCAAGAGATTACAAGAGGGTAGGATCCAGTGGCCTCGGTACGCCCCACCAGAGCCAGCCGCAGGGACGCACCTCGTGCGCGTACACGGCACTACGACTGGCCTGGTATTTTTCGCCCAATGACAGGGCAGCCTCCTGGAGCGCTACCACCAGGTTCGGGCCCGTATACTATTGGGCGGAAAGTGCTAGTCCGGGGAAACACTACGTACTGTACCCTCTGGATCTATTTCGACCAGGTTGGGTCCAGGGCGCCAGATCCAGGTCCAGAGGGAGCGACACCCACCGCCAGTGTGCCGCCATTAGGTAACTTGGAGCAAGAACAATGAAGCCCTGTCACAGCACTGTCATATGGAGACAATGCCAGCGCCAATAACAAGGCTTCATTGTATAGTGATGGCTACTTGGTCCGCAAGTTTAACACAATCCCCCCTATTAGTTGCCTTGTACGACATGCAGTAGGATGCGCGAGGCATATTTTTTTTTCCTACACCATAGGTGAAGGCCCCCTTACCCCCTGGGAGTAAAGGGGTTTTGGCAGGAAGGTGTCAGCAAAGAAGAATACCTGTCTGCCAAACTTAATGCTAAAAGAAAGGTCTACAGAACAAAGAAAACCATACAGGATAGCATGATAGAACAAGTTTGTAACACTAATTATACCAATGGGGTTTATAATTGTTACGCTGGCCAGCTTGCCAGAATGTACTCGTACTCGCTAGCGCTCGCCGGGGCAGTGAAATGGGCTATAATAATCGTAGAACAATGTTCTTTCTTTCTTAGTGTTCATGTTGTCACAGACAGATCAGTGTTTGCCTTTATTCTTGTCTGTGACACTACGAAGTATTTTATATCATTGATAGAGTTATAAGATATGTAGTGTGTTAGTTGCAAGGAGAGAGAGAGGGTAGAGCGAGGTGGTAGTGTGTGTGTGTGTATGTACGTGTGCATTCCTCGCTCGGTGGGCCACCCGCCCCCTATTGGACGGCGGGCCTGGCGTTTCATATGATGCCTGCTTTTCATGTGACGTAGTGGCCTGTGATTGGTCGCCGCTATCCTAGCCCGGTGGTGGGGGCTCCTTCCTTCTTCCTCTCCTTAGAGCATGGCATGTTGCGCTTGGTCCTAGACGTCCCTCGCATTCTGTCCCCAATCTAACCCTCTTTACTGCTGTTCCTCTCTCTGAACTCCTTCTTTCCAATACTTCTTATCTTTATTCAATTATCCATCCCTTCTGGTTCTCGCATACGACTTCCATAGTCGGCCAGTCGTATTACCAGTGCCTGTTCTCACATATATGTTTTGCACTAGCTTTAGGGATTATTAGAGTCATAGTCACATGGATTCATATTATTGGGTGCTTCTAATTATTTGGTTGTTCTTTATTACTATTTAATGCTAGACAGTGGAGGGTATCTTTGGTCATTGTCTGAGTTATGTATATGGCAAGTCAGAGCCTGTACGACTTCGACGGAGCTAGGTAGCCTGTAACCCTTGTGCATATTTTCCCTTGCGAGCTTAGCAGTATACAAGCGAAGGGCTTTTGCCTACTCTTGCTTGTATGCTTGCTACCTCATTTTGTTGACCTTTGAGGAGCGCCAGGGTAAGACCAGATACTTGAGATCTGGACTTACCAAGAGAGCCTCCTAGTCACTTAACGTAAGATAAGGGAAATCTGTTCAGGGGAGACAGTAGGCTACGAGCATGCTTGAGCTCTGCCTAGGCTCCCTGTACCGTTTATGCCACTGCTAGACTTTATAAGTAAGAAAGACAGCATTGTGTTTATTAACTTTAACTGCGTATGCTTTAGCAATTATTTACGTATTGTTTTAGCCTAGGTTGATGCATGGTGCACAACCCAGTTTGGCTGTTACTTTGGCTAAGGAAGTACTGTTTTGAGTTACTGTTATTAGTGCTGTCACAGAGTTGTTGCACTCCCTTGTTTTATATATATGTATCCTACTTGTTGGTGTATTTAAGATACACGCTTTGGTGTCCTGCCCCTGCATTATTTCTGTTCTATATTCGACGAGCATCTTAGAGCATCAGACGTTTTCAGAAGATTCCATATCTGTTTGCTGTAGGACTAGACTTCAAGTGTTTTCATAGAGCATTGAAGAGTTTAGTGTTGAGTTCAGACTCACACTAAAGTTAACGTAAGCATATAATCCTTTATTACATCTTGTGATAGTTTATTTAAGCATTGTTATTACTTGAGAGCATTTTATTAACATAAGTACTCCTGTTGTGAGTAGGCTTTGCCGTCACCGGAAAGCCTTTGTAGAAGTACACTTAACCCAGTTAATTGATACCCCGTTATCCAGTAGATTAACTCTGGAGGGTGTAAGTGTTTTTGTTCACCGGCTTAATAGTTCGAGGGTTTGGAATTAGCGTACCGTTGTTGCAGATATAGCCTATCTTCTAGTCCAATATTAAGTGCCCTTGTTTATTTCGTTGTGCCGGTCGTAACATAATTTAGCTAAGAATGTGAGGGGACTGTAGTCAGGACGTTCTGGGTGTAAGATACATACTAATGACAGTGGCATGACTTTACTCAGAAAACGTAATTAAAGAGGCATGGAAGGAACATTATGAAAGACTGCTTAATGTGGAATTTGAATGGAACAGAGAACAGCTCAGCACTGTAGTCCCAGTAGGCTACAAGGCCCTCCGCCTTTGATAGGGTACGACGCTGTTAAAAGTGCTATAGATAAAATGAAGTCCGGGAAAGCTGCTGGGAGCTCCGGCATTGTCGCTGAGATGCTAAAAGCAGCTGGAGATACTGGGGTAATAGGTCACAGAGCTGATTAATGCTATCATAAAGGAGGACAAAATTCCTGATGCATGGCAAAAAAGTGTGATAGTAAATATATATAAAGGCAAGGGTGACTCCTTAGATAGGAGAAATTATAGGAGTTTATAAATACTTGATCAAGTCATGAAAGTCAGCAAAAGGGTCTTTGAATGCATGATCAGGGAAAGTGTTGCCATCAGCGACATGCAGTTTGGATTTATGCCGGGACGTGGCACAACTGATGCTATCTACATTCATAGGCAACTGCAAGAGAGGTCCTTAAAGAAAAACAGGGAGTTATACATAATTTTTGTAGATCTGGAGAAGGCCTTTGACCGGGTACCAAGGGAAGTAATGCAGTGGGCTATGAGAAAACTCGAAGTAGAAGAGTGGCTAGTGTGTGTGATAATGAGAATGTATGAGGGGTCAGGACAGCAGTTAGAGTGAATGGGGGCCTGAGCAAAGAGTTCCCAGTGAAAGTTGGGGTTCACCAACGTTCAGTGCTGAGCTCATTACTGTTTGTTTTGGTCCTGGAGGCTCTGTCACGGAACTTTACGACATGATTCCCATGGGAGTTGTTATATGCAGATGATCTAGTTCTGCGCAGATATTGCGCAGGAAGCAGAGGCAAAGTTCAAAAGATGGAGGGAGGGTATGGCAAACAAGGGTCTACGAGTTAACATAATTAAAACAAAGGTCATGATTAGTGGAGTAGGACGCGGAACTATGGAAAGAAGCGGCGACTATCCATGCGCAGTATGTGGGAAGTGGGTGGGAAGCAACTCAATTTAATATTGTGTCTGTAGTGACTGAGTACACAAGAGATGTAGTGGAGCTAGTGGACCTTTGACAAGAATCATAGACTTTGAATGTGCAGTGAGCAAGGGATATCTTGTGCTAAATGACCCGCCTGTTGGTGTTGATTTCGACAGTGTAACGTTGGAGTGTGTGAATAAATTCTGCTATTTGGGCGATATGGTTTCCGCCGGAGGTGGCGTGAAGCTGGCTCCATTGCTAGAGTCATAAGTGGCTTGGGGAAGTTTAGAGAGCTGTTGCCACTCCTGACCATGAGAGGGAAGGTGTATACCTCGTGTATTAGGAGTGCGATGACCTATGTCTTGGAGACGTGGCTGGTTAAAGCGGAGGATATCAATAGAATGGAACGGAATGAGAAGATAATTTTTAGATGGATATGTGGGGTTAACCTCAGGGACGGGGTATTGAGCGAGGAATTAAGAAGGCATCTGGGCATTAGGAGTGTCAGTGAACTGATGCGCACGAGCCGACTTGGTTGGTTTGGACACATGGAAAGAATGGATGATCAGAACTGGGTGAAGAAATGCCGGACTGTGAACGTGGGGGGAGCTGCGAGTAGGGGTAGACCTAGAATGACATGGGATCAAGTACTCCGATCCGATCTCTACATAAAGAAACTGACGACAGAGGTGCCTGGAAAATTCGCCATTTAGGATGTGAGATTGTAACCACATTCTCTGTTGAAAACACCGTATTTAAACTTGTTTGTATGTATGTATGTATGTTGTGGAGGCAGCTGTTTAGGAGGAGTAGTGCGTCAAAGATTCCAAGCTGAATCAGAAAAAACAAAATCCACCATTTTTTGATAGGTTCAGATAATTGCCAAAGTTCCTTACTTTGCTATTAAATGAAATTCACTCCAAGGGTAGTAAAATTCTGAACGCCTGGACAACGGTGACATTCTTTCTGGACATCCTGGACATTCTTTCCCTTCTTCCTGTCACCATTATCATAATATAGTTGTTCAGGTGTTTATACCTGGCTTCGACTTCTGTCAGAGTAAAGGTAGGAAGGAACTAATATCCCTTTCTTCAGATTTCACACAGCTTATAATCAACTTTTACGATAAACTATGGAATTTGACTGTTTGCTGAAAAGCTTGATGAGAAGTCGTGTGAATTCCAGTGAGGAACAATATAGCTGACAGTTTCTGGGCAAGAGTAAAGATTGTTAAGCTTGTTAAAGGGTGTTTGTGAAGAAGTGAGTTGGTTGTAACTCTGACCTTGGTACATTCCTCGCCCTTCAGTTGTATATCCTGATCCTCCAATGCCAGGCACTCCACGAAGCCCTTCTCCCCATACTCCTTAGTCCATGGGAAGTTAGCACGGTTCCGCTGGTAGGGGAAAAAAGAGTGATGATACAGCCATAATACATTGATAGTCATAAGTCACAGTACATATACAGAAATTTGGAAATATATTCGTTTAAAGGCAAACTCTTAAGAATTTGTGAAATTTTATTATGTTTGGATTATATTCATATTCAAGACCTTCACTGTATCCTCCTACTATCTCTATCCTCAGTTTCAAGCCAAAGGTGGATGTTGCGTATATGTGCGCAACAATCTCGCTTTCTCTCGTGTTCCCAACTTTGACTCTTCTAAATTCTCCACTCTCTGGCTAAAGATATCTTGTCATTCGCAAACTAAATATTTCTGCGCTGTTTATCTCTACCCTAATTTTACTGACTATCCAAAATTCTTTAACTATCTAACTTCTAAAGTGGAACACATTCTATCCACCTCTCCTTTTGCAGAAATCTCCATCCTAGGAGATTTCAACAGTCACCACCGCCAATGGCTCTCCTCTGTTTCCTCTGACCAACCTGGTGAACAAGCCTAAATCTTTTCTATCCTAAATTACCTAGAGCAGTTAGTCCAGCAACCCACCCATATCCCAGCTTGCTTCGGAGATTGGCCCAACATTCTTGACTTATCTATAGCTTGTAACCCTTCTGCTTATACTGTAAATCTTTTCACTCCTTTGGGCTCCTCCGACCATAAATTTATCTCTGTCACCTCTCCTATCTCTCCGGTACGGCCACCCTATCCTCCCAGCCGGTGGCGCTTGTGGCACTTTGACGCTGCCGACTGGGAGGCTCTTCGGCAGTACTTCTCTGATTTCCCATGGAATGACTTTTGCTTCCATGGCCGGGGACCCTCGGAGAGTGCTGAACGCATTACCGAGGTAATCCTTTCGGGCATGGAAGCATACATTCCATTTCCTTTCTCTCAGTCTAATGCAAAATTATCTTGGTTTACTCACACTTGCTCTACTGCTGTTTGCAATAAGGAGGAAGCATTCAAATGGTACAGTCGCCTTCAAACTCAAGAATCTCATACTTCCTATGTTTCTGCCTGGAATCAAGCCAAATCTGTTCTTCGCCTCGCCAAACATTCTTTCATCAATAATTAATGCACATAACTATCCAACTCTAGCTCTTCCCAAGCCTTCTGGCATCTAGCCAAAAACCTGTCCAACAATTTTTCTTCTTCGTCTTTCCCTAATCTTTTCCATTCTAACAGCACTACCATCACTTCTTCCTCTGACAAAGCTGACCTACTTTCCACCCTCTCTGGGCTAAATACTAAGAAGGCGTATGGACCAGACGGTGTTCCTCATATTATACTAAAAAACTGTGCTTCCATGCTGACTCCCTGCCTAGGCAAACTCTTCCGTCTCTGTCTCTCCTCTAACGTCTACCCTTCTTGCTGGAAGTTTGCTCTCATTCAACCTGTCCCAAAGAAGGGTGACCACTCTCAACCCTCCAACTATCGTCCAATTGCTCTCATTTCTTGCATCTCTAAAGTTTTTGAAACTATTCTTACCTCAAAATTTCTTAAGCATTTATCTTCACATAACCTACTCTCAGACTGCCAGTATGGCTTCCCTAAGGGCCACTCTACTGGTGATCTTCTTTCTTATCTTACTAACTCTTGGTCAACCTCCATTCGGGACTTTGGTGAGACTTTTTCTGTTGCGCTAGACATATCGAAGGCCTTCAATAGAGTCTGGCACAAATCCCTTATTTCCAAACTACCCTCCTACGGGTTCTATCCCTCCATCTGTGCCTTTGTCTCTAATTTCCTTTCCGGTCATTCCATAGCTGTGGTTGTGGACGGCTACCATTCACTTCCTCAACCTATCAACTCCAGTGTTCCTCAGGTTTCTGTCCTATCTCCAATTATCTTCGTATTATTCATTAACGACCTTCTCAACTGCACCTCAAGCCCCATTCACTCATATGCAGACGACTCTACATTACACTATTCAACTAGCCTTCCACAACACCATTCACAGCTGAAACTCCTAAACTCACGTAAGGAGGCCATAAAACACCTATCTTCTGATCTCTCTACTATCTCTAGTTGGGGGCAGAGAAAACCTTGTTACTTTCAATGCTTCCAAACCTCAATTTCTCCATCTGTCTACTCGTCGCCCCTTTCCAGAACACTATGACCTACTCTTCAACATAAAACAAATTTATCCTTCATCTTCTCTTAATATTCTAGATGTCTCATTTTAATTTGATCTCTCTTGGAAAGATCATATTACCACACTCTTGCTAAAACAGCTTCCCAGAATCTGGGTGTGCTCAACCGCCTCCAGTTTTTTTTTACCCCTGCGCAGCTTCTTGTTCTGTACAGGGGCACAGTGCGTCCATGTATTGAGTATTGTTCACACGTGTGGGGAGGATCCTCTCACACAGCACTTCTAGATAAAGTAGAAAAGAAAGCCATCCGTCTCATTAACTCATGTCCACTCACCAATTCTCTGCAGTCTCTCTCTCTTCACTGCAATGTTGCATCTTGCTCACTATTCTACCACTATTATAATAAGTATTCCTCAGAGCTCTCTCAGTATATATCATCCCTTCTTCGTAGAGCATGTAGCACCCATCTTGCAACACAATCCCACCCCTACTCTGTGCAACTCTCCAACCCAAGAGTGAAAAGTTATTCTAAATATTTCTTCTATTCAACAGTTGAGCTCTGGGAATCTCTCCCACTATCAGTCTTTCCTTCTTCCAGTGACTTAAATTGCTTCAAACTCTGTGCGTACAGGCATATTGGCTCGAACGTCCCTTGATTTTGGCCCTGTCACTCTTTCAACTCTGGGGGAGGCACTCGCCACAGACAGTTCTGCCTTTTGTCTCCCTCACTCACATAAAAAGAAGAGAAATAAAGGGTGCATCCATATTATGGCTCATGACTGTACACTACCCATTGTGACGCTTCTGCATAGTAGCCACGTGCGGGCATGCGCGCGCGTCGGCTGCCCAGCCGTTTAGAAACCGGCTGGTGGCAGCCGGCCGGCCGGCTTTTCCTTAGTATATATCCTACGACAATGTAACTAATGTCTGGGATATTCTTATGTTGTTTCACAGCTTGTAGCTGCCCTTATTCTTAACCAACGCATCTTAGTATATTTTATTCTCGATAGTTGATTGTTTCATTATAATATATAAGATGTAAGTCTAGTGAGAGTGGGAGGAGACGAGCGGGAGAGAGAGACCGGCTGGGGGACGTTGCTTCGCGCGGAGAGTCTAGCTTGGGACGAGCCTGATGTTGCCACATGCATTTGATTGCAACGTTAGGCTTAGTTTCGACTCACGCACGGGGTAGAGGATTTTGACCCGGCAACTGTGTTGAGTGTTGCCAAGCATGGGATGTATTTTGCATGCCTAGGGTGGGGTCCAGACAGATTCAAGACTCAGAGCTCACCTCACTGTCGTACCCTTCGGACCCCCTTGATATCTATCCCTCTCAACCCCACTTAGAAACTTTCTCTCTTATTTTGTATACCTTCCTTCCACTGCTTCACCAATCTATTTAATTATCCCATCCCCTTGATAGACCTTATATCTATTATTGTATTAACGACGAGCTCGCAGATAACTAGATAGGATTTTGGGCCTTATGCAGAGATTTAATTGTTAATGAGACCTAGGAAGCTATTTTGTTGTCTCATATTTGGTGGTTTCATGCTTGCTAGTGTGTTCTTGTGTCAGGTTAGCAGGGGCTAGACCGGAGGGGAGGCTTTTTGCGATCCTTTAAGTAAAGTCTGCTGGTGCGAGTCCCGTGGACCCGCACGACTTTACTAGGATACCCGTGGGAGTCTGGGGGCATTTTCTTGTCTGTGTCCCTGTGTGTCTAGTGTTGTGTTGTGTGAGGGCCCTTGCCTAGTCCACTCAGCACTGCGCTAGCACGTCTTGCTTTTGTTTTAGGGTCGCCAGGAGAGAGTCAGATACTTGCGATCTGAGTCTCTCAAGAGAGCACCCTTTCAATTAGAGTAATTTGGCGCACAGACCTGGGAACGTCCCTAGGCTAGAGCAGGTGGCTCAGCCCAGGTATCCGAAGCCTATATCCTTCCGGCTAGACCTCTGCCACCTGGCAGATTAACAGCTAGGGGTTTATCATCTCTGTATGCTTGTTATTGTGCCACAGTTTACCGTTTTTGTGAGCATTGTGAGTCAGGGTGTGGCTTAGAGACTCTGTCCGAGCAGGCTTGCCTGACTAAGAGTGAGAAGCACACCTGTATGTGGTTATGTTGCGAGTTGCTACCTTTATTTAATTATACCTATGCCATTATACACTGTATGGCCTATCACTAGTATTTATTCCTGCTTATGAGTTAAGAGTTCTCTAAATCCGTAACGTACTTTCTTTGCTAAGCATCAGATCCTACAGTAGCCGCATGCAGTTTAGAAACCCGCATCTTGTCTACCGGTACGATGTTTTGAGGACTGTTTGCTTTCACCTTCTTTCACGCAGGGGTGATTAGTTGTATTAATTAACGTAACGTTAAATGTATTTTCTTCTAGTTTGTTATTAAATTGTTTCTGCAATTTAATTCCGTTATCTATCTTTTCCTTGAAGCTTTAAGTCAACTTAATTGTGTGATCTTTTATATAGCCTGCTTGACTATCAGCAGTCTATAGTGCGTGCACCCTGTAACCGAGTTATAGGACACCTTGTTGTCCAGGCAGGACTCTTGACGGTTTAGGGTGGTTTGTTGCCTGGGTTTATAGATAAGGGTTGGATCTAGCGTTTTCCGTTGTTGCTTGTTGCCACATACCTAGTCCAATAGAAAGAGCCCAGTGTTTATATATCCCAGGACGTAACAAATGGCGACCTTGCATAGGATTTACTGAACAGAGGAATATAGTGGTCATTTGTTTTGAGATTCCTTATGATTAGAGGAATACAGTGGACATAGAGTTTTTTTTGGAGCAACCAATATAACACATTAAAAGACTTTAAATAACATTAGTATATACATACTTGCATAGGAGATAAGGCACATTCTATAACCGTGATAATTACAGCAGTACACAAACATGTCTAATACATCAGAACACAGTGATGGGTCAGGTCACGATACGGGCTCGGAGGGAGAAAGACCTGTGCAGTGGCTAGTCGATAGCGAGGAGGGTGCTAGAAGATTTTTAGAGGTGCCCCTTACCGCTGCCAGGGTGTTGAAGCTGAATAAGTATGGCTTAAAGTGTGTGGCAGGTCTTCAGGGTCACCAGGGTTTAAGTGGCATGAGGAAAGATCAGCTGAGGACTTTGATATTGGGTTTAGAAGGGAGAGACCTGGGTGGAGAGGCGACTGGGGGCCCCGGTCCCCAGCCCCCCCTCCACTCTACCCCCGTATCAAACGTCAGGGTGCCTGAATTTAGTACATACCCCCAAGTTGATGGTCAATGGCAGCGTGGAATTCAATCACAGGGACCCTCTCCATTAAATGCACCTTCCCTCCTCAAGGGTTGACTCCAGATTTGTTGTTTCGGCTTGAGATGGCCAAGGTTGAGGCCGCCGAAAGACAGGTTAGTGTGCAGGTTGAGGTTGCTAGAGCTCAGGTTGAGGTTGCTAGAGCTCAGGCTGAGGCTGCAGAGAGAACAGCTATACAAGAGGCTGAACTGCAGGCAGAGTCTACTAGGTATCGGGCTGACAGGGAGCTGGAGAGATCTCGAGTGGAGGTAACAGGGCGAAATATTGGGGGAGGTAACAGACATCGGGACCAATCATTGTCGCACCTGCTTAAACTAGTTCCTGTGTTCGATGAATTAGGTGTGGCTGAGTTTTTTATGCGATTTGAGAAGAAGTGTCAGGAACACCAGTGGCCTCAGGAAAAGTGGGCAGCATTAGTTTCATCAAGACTCCTAGGAAAGGGGCTAAAAGCGTATGATGCACTACCTTTAGAGTCCTGTGTAGTTTATGATGAGCTAAAGAAGGCTGTGCTACGGGCCTATGAGTTACAACCAGAAACTTACCGCTTGAAGTTTCGGGGTGTTACTAAGGGCAAGGATAGTACTTCCTAGAACACGCCCGGGACTTGTCTGATGCACTACGACATTGGCTGCGTTCTGAGAGGGCAGCTACTTTTGAGGAGTTGAGTGAGCTGGTTCTCTTGGAGCAGTTTTTTAAGTGCACAGGCGGGGACTTAACATTAAATATAAAGGAAAAAAATCCTAGAACTCTCCAGGAGGCAGCAGAAATGGCTGACCTCCGACTGTCATTAATTCGAGGGTGCGGAGCAGCAGCTAGGAGTGAGTCGGGTGCAAAGGATCGTACCCCTCCCCCTCCCAAGAATTTTGATACACATAAATACACAAACCATCTAGCACTGACAATAAAACTGAACATAAACCAAATACCGTCCCATATAAGAAGTCTAATGGTACCTCCCACTCCCAAGGGAAACCAAAGAGTAAAGAGTGCTTTGCATGTCACAAGAAGGGTCACTTTGCAAATGCTTGTCCGAACAAGCCACCAAACAAGGTTGTGTCATTGGCCCGCAGCATAGGGGTGTCGCCTATATCTTCTGAGTTTGCCAAGGGTAGTTCGTCAGAGGTTGGGACACAGCCTGTGTTCAAGAGTCCGGAAGGCTCGAACCCTGTCCGCGACGTCTTTGGGGGTCATAGAGGGCATGGTTTTGTGAGGTGGGCTGGCGAAAGGCGAGGAGTTAAGCTATTGCGTGATACGGGGGCTTCTCAGACCTTGTTAAAGAACTTTACTGGTAGGCCGATTAACGCTGCTCGGGTGGTGGTAGTTCAGGGGATCAATGCTACGAAGTCCTACCCGCTGGTGCGGATGGAGCTGGAGGTGGGTGGTGTGGCGAAGGAGCTGGATGTAGGAATTGTAGAGAACTTGCCTGTTGGGGGCATCGACCTCCTCCTCGGCAACGACTTTGCGGTGCCTGCTTCTAAGGTTTCACCCTAGGTCGTTGCCGAGAAGGCGGCCGACGTTAGTAGGGAGGAACAGGAGTGGGTTGAGAAGTGTAGCGTACAAACCATGGCGTGTGTTGTGACGCGTTCTCAGACATCCGGAGCCTTGCAGCCACCACCTCAGTCTATCAAACTGCAGAGGAAAGGTCACAAGAAAACGGGAAGTGTTGGTCAATTGGAGAGTTTTGAGCTGGCAGTGTTTCTTGGTGACTCATTATTGGTACCTATGTTAGAGTCTGGAGAGGCCCCGGGGCCTGTCACCGCTAGTGCAGGTGCAGGGCAGGAAGAGACTCTGCGACAGCATCGTTATGCGCAGCGTGAGGAAAGGATGGCTCAGCGGGACATTGGAGGTGGAAATAAATTATTTAAGATGAACTAGGATAATCTCGCACCTGCTGATATATGTTCCTTGCAGCTGGAAGATCCTGAAGTCAGGGCGTGTGGTAATGGTGCTATCGAACTGGAGAGCGATGGGGATGCGCAGCCTGGTGATTTTTTCTTGTCCGAGGGGATCTTGTATCGGAGACATCAGGATCCCAAGAAAAAGTGAGATGGCGGGTCAGGATTAGTGGACCAGTTAGTAGTACCGAGGGTGTGCTTTGAGAGCTTATTGAGATTAGCTCATGATGTGCCTTTGGCAGGGCACCTGGGGGCACGTAAGACGGAGGCAGCTCTGAGCAAGCTTTTCTGGTGGCCTGGGTTAAAGGCGAGTGTCGTGTCATGGGTGTCACAGTGTCACACTTGTCAAGTTGTTGGGAAACCCAATCAGGTCATCCCGAGAGCCCCGTTACAACCCATCCCTGTCATTGGGCCGCCCTTCAGCAAAGTAGTTATCGATATGGTTGGCCCATTGCCCCCCACTAGTGCCGGCAATAAATTTTTACTAACTGTAATGGATGTAGCAACACGGTATCCAGATGCTTACCCCATGCGCAACGGGATGGCTAAGACTGTTGTCAAAAACCTGCTTGTCTATTTCTCTCGTTATGGCTACCCTCAGGAGATCCAGTCTGATCAGGGATCCAATTTTACTTCTGCTCTGTTTAAGCAGACCATGCAGCAACATGGGATAGTGTCTGTGGTGTCATCTGCCTACCATCCCGAGAGTCAGGGAGTTTTGGAAAGGTGGCACTCGACTCTCAAGAGTATGTTGCGGTGTTATTGCATGGAAAATGGGAAGGACTGGGATCTAGGTCTCCCATACGTTTTATTTGCTGCGAGAGAAGTACCTGGGGAGAGCTTGGGATTTAGCCCGAACGAGTTGGTTTTTGGACACAGGCTCAGGGGGCCCCTCCACATAGTCAAGGAGATCTGGGAGGGAGTCACAAAGCCATGCTCGCTTCAAAAGTATGTTGTTGAAAGCCGTGAGAGAATGCTAAAGAGCTTGGAGGTAGCAGGTCGGAACCTTAAGAGTTCACAAGCTCAGATGAAGGACAGATACGACCAGAAGGTGAAGCTGAGGGAGTTTGAAGTAGATCAGGAGGTACTGATACTACTGCCTCTGGTGACACCCCTTGTCTGCCAAGTATTCTGGTCCGTATCGGGTTGTAAGGAAGGTTTCTGATCTCGACTATTTAGTAGCTACTCCTGATCGTAAGAAAAAGAACCAACTTTGCCATGTAAATCTGATGAAAGAGTATGTGAGGCGCCCCTCCGAGCCTCTCACTGTCCCGGTGTTGATCTGCAGCGATTGTGGTGGAGAAGGAGGAAGGGACAGTCAAGCTGCGGGGGAGGATAATTGGGATTGTCATGTTTCCGCGGATCAGTGGGCGGGGAATTCTAGACAAGTGGCTCACGAGTTGATATTGCACCTGCCTGAGCAACAGCGTGTAGCTGTGCAGCACTTGTTTGATTCAAACCCAGCTGTTTTCGCGGAGCATCCTGGCCTCACTACTCAAGCGGTGCACGATGTCGATGTTGGGGACCACCCGCCCTTTAAATCAGTGCCATACCGTGTTCCCCCTATTAAATTACCAGCACTTAGGGAAGAGCTGGATTATATGCTGAAACGTGGGCTGATTTCTGAGGGTGCAGTAAGGTGGACTTCCCCGGTCACACTGCAGCCCAAACCAGATGGCAAGGTGCGGTTTTGTATAGATTTCCGCAGGTTGAATGGTTTAACCCCCACAAATGCCTACCCTCTCCCTCGCATGGACGACAGTGTGGATAAGATAGGAAAAGCCAAGTTCCTCACTAAGATAGACCTTGTTAAGGGTTATTGGCAAGTGCCCTTGTCTGAGCGAGCGCGAGAGGTGTGTGGGTTTGTGGTGGACGGTGCCACATATCGTTGCCATGTTATGCCATATGGGCTGAAAAATGCCCCTGCAACGTTTCAGAAATTAATGAACGACATTGTAGCCGACATTCCCAACTGTACGGTGTACCTAGATGATGTCATAATATACGACGATGATTTTAACAGTCACTGTGCTCACATCGGACAGCTTTTTAATAAACTGAATGAAGCAGGTTTGGTGGTAAACCTGGGTAAGTGCGATTTTGTCAAAGCCACAGTTTTGTACCTGGGGTTCGAGGTGGGGGTGGTTCAGGTGTGCCCTCCACAGACAAAGATCAAAGCCATCGATCAGTTTCCCCAGCCTACGACTAAGAAACAAATCATGCGGTTTCTAGGTATGATAGGCTATTATCGTCGTTTCATTAAAGGCTATTCGACTGTACTTGCACCTTTAACTGACTTATTATCTAAGGACAAGAAGTTCCGGTGGTCTCCTGAGTGTGCAGAGGCGTTTTCCTTGGTGAAACACCTGTTATGTACCTACCCCATACTCAGGGCCCCGGACTTCAGCAGACCTTTTCAGCTGGCGACTGATGCCGGTGGCGTAGGGGCTGGGGCTGTCTTGTTACAGACAGATGATGAAGGTATCGAACATCCAGTGAGTTTTTACAGTAAAAAATTCAATAGTGCACAAAGGAATTACTCTGTAATTGAAAAAGAACTCCTGGTGATAGTGCTGGCGCTCAGGCACTTCGATGTATATGTTCCTGCTTTCGGACCAGTCGTAGTGGTTTATACCGATCATCACCCTCTGAAATTCTTGAATCAGTTTCATAACCGGAATATGAGGCTGACCAGGTGGTCACTCATGCTTCAGGAGTATAATCTGGACATACGCCATATTGCCGGTTCTGATAACGTGATAGCGGATTGTCTATCAAGGGTGGATGATGTTGGTTAGACTGCCACAGGATTGAGGGTTGAGTGTGGAGGAAAATAGGCTGTCACTGTAGTTCAGCCGAAATAAAACAAATTAAAAAAAAGCAAAAACCTTATAAAAACTCTTTATTTTTATAACGTGTAGAATTTTGTATAAGATGTTGTAGCAGTATCTAAGTTGAATGTTTTCGCTTATTGTCGCTAAGTTAGTTGAACTTGCTCGGTGGAGCGCAACAGTCTTTATTTTTTTTATATATAGTGCCTTGTGTCGCAACAGTGTGTGGTACTATGAGAAGCTTTCTGTTAGATATGAAGAACTTAGTCAAGGGTCTTATATCTTGGGGGAGGTGTGACGCTTCTGCATAGTAGCCACGTGCGGGCATGCACGCGCATCGGCTGCCCAGCCGTTTAGAAACCTGCTGGTGGCAGCCGGCCGGCCGGCTTTTCCTTAGTATATATCCTACGACAATGTAACTAATGTCTGGGATATTCTTATGTTGTTTCACAGCTTGTAGCTGCCCTTATTCTTAACCAACGCATCTTAGTATATTTTATTCTCGATAGTTGATTGTTTCATTATAATATATAAGATGTAAGTCTAGTGAGAGTGGGAGGAGACGAGCGGGAGAGAGAGACCGGCTGGGGGACGTTGCTTCGCGCGGAGAGTCTAGCTTGGGACGAGCCTGATGTTGCCACATGCATTTGATTGCAACGTTAGGCTTAGTTTCGACTCACGCACGGGGTAGAGGATTTTGACCCGGCAACTGTGTTGAGTGTTGCCAAGCATGGGATGTATTTTGCATGCCTAGGGTGGGGTCCAGACGGATTCAAGACTCAGAGCTCACCTCACTGTCGTACCCTTCGGACCCCCTTGATATCTATCCCTCTCAACCCCACTTAGAAACTTTCTCTCTTACTTTGTATACCTTCCTTCCACTACTTCACCAATCTATTTAATTATCCCATCCCCTTGATAGACCTTATATCTATTATTGTATTAACGACGAGCTCTCAGATAACTAGATAGGATTTTGGGCGTTATGCAGAGATTTAATTGTTAATGAGACCTAGGAAGCTTTTTTGTTGTCTCATATTTGGTGGTTTCATGCTTGCTAGTGTGTTCTTGTGTCAGGTTAGCAGGGGCTAGACCGGAGGGGAGGCTTTTTGCGATCCTTTAAGTAAAGTCTGCTGGTGCGAGTCCCGTGGACCCGCACGACTTTACTAGGATACCCGTGGGAGTCTGGGGGCATTTTCTTGTCTGTGTCCCTGTGTGTCTAGTGTTGTGTTGTGTGAGGGCCCTTGCCTAGTCCACTCAGCACTGCGCTAGTACGTCTTGCTTTTGTTTTAGGGTCGCCAGGAGAGAGTCAGATACTTGCAATCTGAGTCTCTCAAGAGAGCACCCTTTCAATTAGAGTAATTTGGCGCACAGACCTGGGAACGTCCCTAGGCTAGAGCAGGTGGCTCAGCCCGGGTATCCGAAGCCTATATCCTTCCGGCTAGACCTCTGCCACCTGGCAGATTAACAGCTAGGGGTTTATCATCTCTGTATGCTTGTTATTGTGCCACAGTTTACCGATTTTGTGAGCATTGTGAGTCAGGGTGTGGCTTAGAGACTCTGTCCGAGCAGGCTTGCCTGACTAAGAGTGAGAAGCACGCCTGTATGTGGTTATGTTGCGAGTTGCTACCTTTATTTAATTATACCTATGCCATTATACACTGTATGGCCTATCACTAGTATTTATTCCTGCTTATGAGTTAAGAGTTCTCTAAATCCGTAACGTACTTTCTTTGCTAAGCATCAGATCCTACAGTAGCCGCATGCAGTTTAGAAACCCGCATCTTGTCTACCGGTACGATGTTTTGAGGACTGTTTGCTTTCACCTTCTTTCACACAGGGGTGATTAGTTGTATTAATTAACGTAACGTTAAATGTACTTTCTTCTAGTTTGTTATTAAATTGTTTCTGCAATTTAATTCCGTTATCTATCTTTTCCTTGAAGCTTTAAGTCAACTTAATTGTGTGATCTTTTATATAGCCTGCTTGACTATCAGCAGTCTATAGTGCGTGCACCCTGTAACCGAGTCATAGGATACCTTGTTGTCCAGGCAGGACTCTTGACGGTTTAGGGTGGTTTGTTGCCTGGGTTTATAGATAAGGGTTGGATCTAGCGTTTTCCGTTGTTGCTTGTTGCCGCATACCTAGTCCAATAGAATGAGCCCAGTGTTTATATATCCCAGGACGTAACACTATCGAAACATGTGAGGGAATATATTAACTAATGCACAATGCTTACTCCTATTACCGCATATTAAGGGGAGATGGGCCGGTTTTCTGGACCACTTTCTCCCTCATGTTTAGCCCCATTAGTTTTCAGATGTTAAGATGTTTGCCCCATTAGTTAGTCAATTTTAAGACCTTTTGCCCCATTTCTTCGTCAATATTTAGACCTTTCGTGCTATTTAGGTGTTGATTTTTTCCCTGGCGAACGAAAGTGAGCCTGTAATGTTGGAAGAACCGGCCTCCGGCCGGGAATTTTTTCAACCGAAAAATGTACAAATTAATCTAGAAGGGGGATCTAATGGATGTTTTTTTTTAAATTTGATGGAAGTCTAGGGAGGAAACTAGAAACATAATGAATACATGCAAAAATCGCCCAAAAAGTGAACCATCTCCCCTTAAAACATGTGGTAAGTGTATTGCCTGTCCGAATGTTGATCTATTATTGTATAAGTGTTATCACCCATATTTAATAGCTGGTAATTTATTTATATATATTTAGTTAATCGATGTCTTATATCTTCACTCTACTTAAAATTATGAATATGATCATGGCTACCAGAAGCCAAATCCGGAAAGGGTCCGCCTAACTTTTTAAACTGTGGGCGAAGTTTCATAATGGCCAAGTGAAGGTATTGAGGGATAAGCCTTTACAACGGCACCTCGTATCTACATTCTACTTTTCCTATTTTTCTGAAGAGTGTAGAGGAAGCTGTTGGAGTGGCTTTGTTATGTGTGTTATTAGTCTGTATACGTCGTCGAGGTGTCCCCCGACTGAGTGCAAGCATGTGAAACATGCTAGGACATACTACAACACCCATTAAATGTCCGCCTGGGCTGGGATCGAACCCAAGTCAAGCAGATTCACACGTGAGCGTGCTCACCACTCGTCCGCCGTAGCTCATCATACTTGCATACAAATTTAACAATTCTTCAGGAAATATAACCCAAATATCCGAATTTTAGATAGAGTTCAATTGAAATTAGTAAAACAAAATATCAAGTATTTCATTAGTAACTTATTTACTCATCAGCATCCAACGAACTTACAATAAGTAATTGAGTTATCTACAAATTGGTAACATAAACTTGATTTACAACTCAACAAACCAACACTATTTAACCAGACAAATTCGAGACAATAGTCAAAATATTTGACTACCGTAATTTTATATCCCATTTCACTAACCTCCAACAAGCGATCCACCGAGACGGCGAAATTGCCCAGTTCATCCGGGAATCTGTTGTTTATATTGTTGTCCTGGGAATGTGGGATACCGTACCAGCCTGTGATCCGGCCCCCCTGCACTATAGGAGTCTGTATCCGCCCCTCAACGGTCGATCCTACAGGGAACACTGACAGTTTCTTGGTGTAGCGGATCTGTGGTAGATAACATTATTGATATACCGGTATATATATATATATATATATATATATATATATATATATATATATATATATATATACTATATATATATATATACTATATATAATATATATATATATATATATATATATATATATATATATATATATGCTCAGGCCCAATCCCCATTTTTTCTATTTCTATTTTTATTTTTCATTGTATTCGATTTTATTATATTTTTTCCTGTTTTCTTGTGGGTGGCCGACTCAAGACAGAGCAAGAACAGGGAAAACACAAAAACAACAAAACAACGAACAAACACGGATAAAAACACAAATTCACACACATCTAGGTCACCCAGGAGAAGACCCAGAGACCAGGGTCACCATGGTCGCTCCAGCACTCCCCCGGCCCCCGACCACCCGGAGAGGTTCCGATCTCGGCAGGCAGACATGCAGCGGAGCAGAAGCCACAAACCCGCCCACCACACTTCCAGGCGCACCCTTCATATTAATCGTCTCCCCGGGCCAGGCACCTGATGGACTTTTATATTATATATATACAGTGTATATATATATATATATATATATTGTATATATTGGTGATTGGTGCTTCTGAATGCTTGTGTGCTTGCTTTGAGTGGGATAACAGTTATGTATTCTTTTCCTGTCTCCTCTTTCCTTTCCCGTGTCTCTCGCTGATCCTCCCTACCCTTGTGGGAGTAAGGGCTGGCTACTGACTGACTGACTGATATATATATATATATATATATATATATATATATATACTGTATATATATATATATACCGGTATATATATATATATATATATATATATATATATATATATATATATATATATATATATATTTTTTTTTTTTTTTTTTTTCTATGTGAGTGAGGGAGGCAAAAGGCAGAACTGCCTATAGCGAGTGCCTCCCACAAAGTTGAAAAAGTGAAAGGGCCAAAATCAAGGGACGTTCGAGCCAAAATGCCTGGACACACAGAGTTTGAAGCAATTTAAGTCATAGGAAGAGGGAAAGACTGACCAATGGAGAGAGTTCCAGAGCTCAGCTGTTGAATAGAAGAAAGTCTGAGAGTAAAGTTTCACTCTTGGGTTGGATAGTTGCACAGAGTAGGGGTGGGATTGTGTTGCAAGATGGCTACCATGTGCCCTACGTAGAGGAGGTGGTATACACTGGAAGAGCTCTGAGGAGAGAGAGTTGGTGAGTGGACGGGAGTTAATGATATTAAAGGCCTTCCCTTCTACTTTGTCTAGGAGAGCGGTGTTAGAGGATACTCCCCACACATGTGAACAATACTCAATACAAGGACACACCGTGCCCCTGTACAAAGCAAGAAGCTGTGCAGGGGTAAAGAACCCCTTGAGGCAGTTGGGCACACCCAGCAAGACTGGTAATATGGTCCTTCCAAGTGAAAGCAGAAGAAAAAGAGATACCAAGAATATTGAGAGAAGATGAAGGATTCATTTTTGTATTGTTGAAGTATAAGGGAAAGTCCTCTGGGAGTTCCGGACGGGTATTAAAATGGAGAAATTGGGTTTTGGAAGCATTAAAGGCAACAAGGTTTTCTCTGCCCTAATTGGAAATAGTAGTTAGATCTTTGGATAAGTGTTCTATGGCTCTAATATCTTTGTTTTTGAGGGATTGCTGGCTGGGGCGTTCTGGAAAACTAATTGAGTAGTGTAAGGTAGAGTCGTCTGCGTATGAATGGATGGGACTGGAGGTACAGTTAAAAAGATCAATTATGAAAATTAGAAAGAGAATGGGAGATAGGACCGAGCCCTGAGGAACACCGGAGTTGATAGGATGAGGAAGTGAGCGATGGCCGTCCACAACCGCAGCTATGGAATGGCCGGAAAGGAAATTAGAGACAACGGCACAGATGGAGGGATAGAAACCGAAGGAGGGTAGTTTAGAAATTAAAGATTTGTGCCAGACTCTATCAAAGGCCTTCGATATGTCTAGTGCAATAGAAAAAGTCTCACCAAAGTCCCGAAAGGAGGATGACCAAGAGTTGGTAAGATATGAAAGAAGATCACCAGTAGAGCGACCCTTAAGGAAGCCATTCTGGCGATCTGAGAGTAGATTATGAGAAGAGAAATGCTTAAGAAATTCGGAAGCAAGAATAGTTTTAAAAACTTTAGAGATACAAGAGATGAGAGCAATTGGACGATAGTTGGAGGGTTGAGAGCGGTCACCCTTCTTTAGGACCTGTTGAATGAGAGCAAACTTCCAGCAAGAAGGAAAGACGTTAGAGGAGAGACAGAGACGAAAGAGTTTGCCTAGGCAGGGAGTTGGCACAGAAGCACAGTTTTTTAGTACAACAGGAGGAACACCGTCTGGTTTGTACGCCTTCTTAGAATTAAACCCAGAAAGGGTAGAAAGTACATCTTTAGAAGAGATTAGGATATTAGGCATAAGTAGAAGAAAGGTGGAGAGGGAGGAATAGCACCGGAATCATCCCAGGTGGAGTTTCTAGCAAAAGTTTGATAGAAGATTTCAGCTTTGTCAGAGGAAGAAATGATGGTTGTGCCATCAGAATGGAAAAGGGGAGGGAAAGACGAGGAAGAAAAATGGTTAGAGGTTTTTGACTAGATGCCAGAAAGCTTGGGAAGAGCTAGAGTTGGATAGTTCAGTGCATTTATTATTGATGAAAGAGTGCTTGGCAAGTCAAAGAACAGATTTGGCTTGATTCCGGGCAGAAATATAGGAAAATTGAGATTCTTGAGTTTTAAGGCACCAGTTCCATTTGAATGCTTCCTCCTTGTTGCGGACAGTAGTAGAACAAGCGTGAGTAAACCAAGATTTTTTTGCATTAGACTGAGAGAAAGAAAATGGAATGTATGCTGCCACGCCCGAGAGGATTACCTCGGCAATGCGTTCAGCACTCTCTGAGGGTCCCTGGCCACGGAAGCAAAAGTCATTCCATGGAAAATCAAAGAAGTACTGCCGAAGAGCCTCCCAGTCGGCAGCGCCAAAGTGCCACAAGCATCGCCGGTTGGGAGGATCGGGTGGCTGTACCGGAGAGATAGTACAGGTGACAGATATTAATTTATGGTTGGAGGAGCCAAAAGGAGAGAAAAGATTTATAGTATAAGCGGAAGGGTTAGAAGTTAGAAATAAGTCAAGAATGTTGGGCCGATCTCCGAAGCGATCCGGGATATGGGTTGGTTGCTGGACTAACTGCTCTAGGTCGTTTTAGGATAGAAAAGATGAAGACTTGTTCACCAGGTTGGTCAGTGGAAACAGGAGAGCCATTGGCGGTGGTGAATGTTGAAATTTCCTAAGATGGAGATTTCTGCAAAAGGAGAGATGGATAGAATGTGTTCCACTTAAAAACTTAGATAGTCAGTAAAATTACGGGAGAGATAAACAGCGCAGAAATATTTAGTTTAAGAGTGACAAGAAAGCTTTAGCCAGAGAGTTGAGAATTCAGAAGAATTTAAGTTGGGAACACGAGACATAGCAAGATGGTTGCGTACATAGACGCAACATCCACCTTTGGCTCGAAGCTGAGGATAGAGATAGTAGGAGGATACAGAGAAGGTTTTGCTGTCAGTAGTCCCAGACAACTATGTCTCGGTTGTAAAGTCAGTAAAAATAGGTTAGCCTAAACAGACCTCGGATGCGGAAATACCTTGAGACGACCAGGCCAAGTGGGATATCTCTATTGGTCTAACTGGTAGAGTGTCAGCCTCACAACCCAAGGGTCGAGAGTTCAAGCCCCCACCAGGGCTTGATATTTTCGGGAGGCTATTCCCGCATCTAACGAAGTTTAGGTATGCTGGTAAAATTGTTCAGATGGTTGAGAGTAAGATCGGAGCTCCATAAATCCTCTTTCGGGTATGGTGTAAAAACCAATTCCTACACTGTGAGAAAGAGAAGATTAGGGTTGGCAGAGGAGAGGTGGTGTTCCACAGACTGGAAGTTAGAGGAGAGGCCACGAATGTTGCAGAAGTTATTAGTAAGAGTAGAAGGTAGTGGTCCAGAGCATTTTGTGGAGTCGTTGTCAAGGGACAGTCAGATGGGGGCATTTCTGGTCCCCCCACCACCCCCGGGGAAGGTGTTTTGAAGGTCAGGCTAGGGTTGCCCTCAGTGTTGATGAGGCACAGAATATATATATATATATATATATATATATATAATTACCAAAATTCCATTCGGTATCACAAAATATACTTAGACAAGAATAAGTAATTCAACAGTAACTCACAGCATTTCCTTATCTGCGTCTGTGTCATAGGCTTTATTTATTTTTACATTTAGCTACGCATGATTAGTTAACTAAATATAGTTTCGACAATAAGTAACACCTGGTTCTTAACATTAATCATCAATTACAAACCCCAATGTACTTGAATATACTAATGAAAGTGTATGGTCCTCCCGAGATTCGAACTCGGAACACCACACCCAGAACATACTCATCTAAACCATTACACCACCAACACAGTTAAAGGTTGAGTACACGATCACAATTAATATCCATTATCGAATTCTGGATATCAATCTAATCATGTACTCAGACACAACTGAATTATGGAAAGCGTAATGTTTTAGTGAGAGGAAAGGACATTGATTGGGGCCAAGATCACTAAGGACCGGCTTCGCTATACATTAGTTCCTGAACCTATAGAAATAAGTAACACACCGTTTTTTTTTTTTTTTTTTTTTTTTTTTTAAGAGACAATGAACGGAGGAAGGAAAAACACAGATAAAACAAAAAGGTCCATGTGCCTCAAGGCATCCTCCATTCATAAAATGTTTGTAACAACTGGATTTAAACATTTGTAGATTGTAAGTTTGTGGAAAGCAATTCGAGGGAAGTGAATTCCAAAGAGTAGTAGCTCTGGGGATAAATTAATTCTGATAAGCAGAAGTTCTGCATTGTGGAGGAGAAAGTGTAAATTCATGGGCGCTCTCAGCTGCCCTAGTTCTACGGGGAAAGATGTGGAGAGGCGGCACAATTGAAGCAAGTTCCTCGGAACAATTGCTGTGAAAATATCTGTAGAATAATGCAAGGGATGCAACGTTTCTTCGTATGGATAATGTAGGAAGGTCCTGTGTGATTGCAGGGTTATTGATTAATCTAATAGCTTTATTTTGAATTTTGTCCAACTGCCTCAATGCAACCACTCCACTTCCACCCCACAGAGGTGAACAGTAATCCATCTGAGAACGCACATGACTTTTATATATCACGGCCAACTGCTCGTCAGTGAAGAATTCTCGAACTCTGTACAGGAGTCCCAGTTTTTTAGAGGCATTCTTAGCAATGCTTCTAACATAATGTGTCCAGCTCAAGTTAGTAGTTAACGTTACACCGAGAATGTCAATACTAGGGGAAGTGGGAATATTTACATCATTAAAAAATATATGGGAGTCAGTGAGATTCTGTCGGTTAGAAAATTGAATGTACTTGGTTTTCTGTGCATTAAAGGAAACTAGGTTCTTTTGTCCCCATCCATTAATTCTAGAAAGGTCCTGGTTCAGAGAAATTGCAGTGTTTATTTTTGAATTTATAAGATCGGGTTGGGTGAAAGAATTGGTAAATGTGAAGGAACTGTGGAGTGTTGAGTCATCTGCGTAGGAATGTATTGGATTATGAGTGGTAGATATGAGATCATTGATATGAATGAGGAACAGAATTGGGGCCAAAACTGATCCCTGGGGAACACCAGCATTTATTGAGTGAAATTGAGAATAAAGGCCATCTACCATTACACATATTTTTCTGTTATGAAGATAAGAAGAAATTAGTGGAACTAATGATGCAAGGCCGTAGTGTGACATCTTCGACAATAAGGATTGATGCCAGACTCTATCAAATGCCTTTGATATATCCAGTGCTATTGTATGTGTTTCACCATGTTGGTCTGTAGCTTGGTTGATTTGATGCGTAAGAAGGCAAAGCATGTCTGCAGTTGATCGACATCGTCTAAAACCATATTGCCTATCACTGATTAATTTATTATTCTCAAGATGCTTAATTATGTGATTATTTAATATAATTTCAAAGACTTTACCAAGAGTGGAAGTTATAGCTATTGGTCTGTAGTTTGATGGATCTGAAGAGGCACCTTTTTTAGGAACTGGATGGATGTTTGCTTCTTTCCAGGGTACTGGGAAGCATGAGGTATGAGTACACAGACGGAACATTTTTGCCAATACAGGAGCGAGCACCAAGGAGCAATTCTTAAGTACTATTGGAGGAATTTCATCTGGACCAGGAGCCTTATCTACCGAGAGATTCTGCAAAATAGTTTTGACATGTCTGGTGTGGATCTTAAGTGAGGGAATTTCAGGCGAATTAAAATTAAGTACAGGGACATCTTGATTTATTTCATCTAAGGTTGAGTTGGTGGAGAAAATATCCGCAAGAAGGTTAGCTTTACCTCGTGGGTCACTTACAAGATTGCCAGTCGGAGATTTTAATGGTGGAATGGATGAAGCAGTAGTGAAGTTGGATTTAAATGAGTTAAGAGTAGACCAAAATATTTTGTTATCATTTGGATTATTTAGAAGTTTATTTGCCTGCTTGTGGAGAAAGTTTGATTTAGTTAGGTTTAATACAGTTTTGGCATGATTTCTGATGTTTCTAAAGTAATTAAAGGCTTCATGTGTTTTTGATCTTGTGTATGCATTGTAGGCTATTGCTTTTTGTTCAGTTACTCTAGCACAATTATGGTCAAACCATTTAGGTGAATTAGATCTTTTACTGTACTTTTGATGAGGAATAAAAGTTTCCATTCCAATTTTTACAAAATCTTGTATGTGGCTCAAGGTGGAGTGTGCATCATTAGAAAAGAAAGAGGTCCAGGGAATATCAATAAAGAAACCTTGAAGACCCTCCCAGTCTGCCCTATCGTAATGCCATTTAGTCACCAAAACAGGTTCAGAGTGGGAAGGTGTGGTAGGTGATAGACAGGTGGCCTGGTATCAGACAGTGATCAGAAGATCCAAGCGGGGACCTCACTGTAACATCATAATTTTCTGAATTGGTTGTTAAAAATAAGTCCAGTAGGTGGGAATTATGATTAGGATTATCTGGTACACGGGTGGGTTGGTTGACTAGTTGAGTGAGATTAAATGAGTCTGCAAATAGCTCACATTCAAGACCAGCATCATCAGTCCTGGCTGAATGAGTGAGCCATTCAACATTATGGACATTAAAATCACCCAACACAGTGATTTCAGAAGAAGCATTTAAGTTGAGGACACTGAGTTGTGAGGACAGAGAATCAAAAAGACTTTGCTCTGGAGGAGTATTTGGGGAACGGTAGATGCAACATATGTATTTAAATTTACCAGCAGAAATTAATTTGTATATAGAATAATCAAAATAGGGACAATTGAAACTAGTAACCTCCTCCAGGGCAATTTCAGATTTTGCGAAGCAACATACACCTCCTTTAGGTCTGAAATTTTGGAGCAGTTGATAACCTGGAAAATTAAATCCAGACGTGTCAGATGTGGATGTTACTTGAGTCTCTGTTCTTAATGTTCTTAACATTAATCATCAATTATAAACCCCAATGTACTTGAATAAACTAATGAAAGCATATGGTCCTCCCGGGATTCGAACTCAGGACACCCCACCCAGAACATAAGCATCTAAACCATTACACCACCAACACAGTTAAACTACCTAAACATAATGTTGTCTACAGTATATAGTTTAAACAATGGTGAAACTAATATAAACTTACCTCCTCAAAGATTCTGTAGTCATAAGTGGTATCGTCATGGGAGAAGGTGAAGACCCCTCTCCTGTCACCATTCCTCCTGATCCAGTTAATTGCTGCCCGACGACCAGGCACTCCATTGGGCCGGTGTTCCCAGTCCCCCATACTGGATGGTATGGGTGCTGTGAGGGTGGGAGCAGTGGAAGGTGGTAGTGAGAGTAGTGGGTATTGTGGGAGGTGGGAATAGTGAAAGTGGGGATCAAATTCATAAAGTTTAGTAAAGATAAAACCATCGCCTTGGTGTTCGAAGTACTTGGCACTGAGGCTCTCACTCCACATCTCAAGAGACATATTCAGTGTTGCCAAAGGCAAATGTAGCGAAACATTGCTAATTTTTAGGGAATATTGCCGATGTCTGCAGCAACAGTGCGGTTGAACCATGTACGCTAGAGAGGTCGTTCCAGTGTCATTTGAAAAATATTTTCTTCTAATTTTTTTTTGCTGCAAAAATTTAATTTCATTCCCACACTTTTCTAAGCTATCAGGCATGCGGGATGGGCCCTAATATAGCAGAAAATCCCCCACACTGAAAGGGTTAATGAGCTGGGAAACTAAGATTATAACAGATACATGAACTTCGGTGTACAAGGTTTGTTTAACCCCTTCTGTACCAGCGACGGCAGGGAGCCGTCAGTAGATAAATCACTCCCCAGTCCCAGCAATGGCAGGGAGTCGTCAGTAATGTACTTTCCTTGTAACTGCCAGTATCAGGCAGTGCCTGGTACCACGACCGTTTGAGCACTGCTCTAGAGTTGGCAACACTTCTCAGTTTAAATCCAACCCTCTGCAGGCTGGGAGAGCCAGTATTCCTTCATCTTTTGAGGTGGGAGGTTATTTTATCTTTCCATTTTGGGCACATTGCTTGGGACTGGGTGGAACTTTAATTACTGTACCCTACGGTATAGTAGGGGTTAACATACAGTAGGTGTAGAAATGGTTACATATAAATTTAACTTATAATAATAAGAGTGCGTAAAACAGTGAAAGCAAGATTTCATTAGTTTGTGAATACAAGCACTGGAATATTTACATCAAGATAGAATCTGTGGCAAGAGGTTCAATTATAATAAGGAGCAAGGTACAATAGATTAGGATTTATAGAATCCGAGAGAATAAGTATGTTATTGGGTGTAGATAAGGTCTCATATGGATATATACCGTATTTGAATGAGATGTGTGGAGCGGATTTCGGTAGACATAGAAAGAAAGAAAGAGTCCTATATATTACAGAAATTATCAACGGAGACATTAATTTACTTCTTGTTAAGCAATTATGTTATGGCTTGGGTCTAATGCATGCTCAGCTGGATAACACAAACAAATGGTAAAATAGATATACAATACGTTACGTGTATATTAATATAAAATGTTCAAACAAAATAAATAAATGGCAATAGTATATACAGTAATATAGAATCCTCAAGTTTATATATTGTATATAATACTGGACCTCTAGACCACAATTAATATAATTAACTCGTTCACATAAGCAAGGTGCCGTCATTAGGCAACTTGGACTAGAACAATGAAGTCCTGTCACAACGTTGCCCACAATGGTTGACTCTGGCGTGGCGCCAAAACAGTGCCCAGGTAAGACTAATAGAGTCCCCTGTGGCACCTATACGCTTCTCACCAGCTTCGACAGTTTCACACCAAACCAGTGCCAATAACTAGGCTTCATTATATAGTGATGGCTGTTGGTCCAAAAATCTAGCGCCATCCCCCCCTATTAGTCGCCTTATACGACATGCAATAGGATGCGTGGGGCATATTTTTGTATTCCTCCCCTGGTGGGAGATAGTGCTGGGAACGGTCCCCGTGGCAGTCTGGAGCCGGAGTTCTGGGGATTGTGATTTCCTTTGCCATCCTATCTACCGATTATGACCCTTACAAAATCTGCCAAACAACGCAAGTAAGATCACTCAAAATCGCACAGGAGACGGGCTGCAGCCTCCTGTACATTCAGGCTTGCCAGTGTGAATTTTTGGAAGTATGAGTGGCAAAGCAAATGAAATTCTGGAAGTGCTTGAACATAGAAAAGTGGATGTGTGCTGTGCTCTGGAAACACGATGGAAGGGGTGTGGTGCGCATTGGATAGTTGGAAATAAAAGATACCGGTTATATTGGAAGGAGGATGAATCTGGAAAAGCGAAAGGAGGGGTGGGTGTACTGGTATCTTAGGAGTTGGAGAAGAATGTGATTGATATAAAGAGAGTAAATGGAAGATTGATTGTTTTGAAATTGAAAGTTGGTGAAACAATTATGAATGTGATATCGGCCCCACAGGCGGGATTAAACACAGAGCGGAAAGAGGCCTTCTGGAACGACATTAATAGTGCCGTTTCGGGCCTCTCAGAGTATGATACTACAATCATATGTGGAGACCTGAATGGGCATGTGAAAGCATGGGCTGATGGATACGAGGGTGTGCTGTGTGTGCATGGTGGAAAAGAGTATGAAAGAAGAAATCTAGAAGGTGAATTTAATCTGGACTCCTGTATTGCACTCAATATGATTATTGTAAATTGCTAACTGAATAAATATTATTATTATTATTATTATTATTATTATTATTAGTGTAACACTAAGTTCAAGAAAAGGTTGACTCATCTTATCACATATTGTTCTGGGTGCACCAGTAGCCAGATAGATTACTTCTTAGTGAACAGGAAAGACTGGAAGTTTGCTCGGGATGTAAATGTCATCCCAAGCGAAGAATGTATCTCCCAACATAAGCTCCTAATCTGTGACATGAGCTTAAGGCAAGATTCTGTGCGAAAAATGGTATACATGCCAAAAACGAAAGTAGGCCTATGGCTATTGAATAAATCTAAATATAAGGATAAGTTTTGCAGAGAACTGGAAGAAAAGGATAGGAATATGGGCGCTAAATGTAGCCTTTTTGCCGCCTCTGACAAAGTCTGTGGTAAAACTAAGGGATAAGATTTCCTGGTGATGGAATGACGAGGTTGAAAATGCAATATAGGAGAAAAGAAGATTTTTTAAAACATGAAAGAAAGGCGGCAGCAGGGAGGAGGATCTAACGGTTAAGCTAACTAAAAAATGAAAAAAAATGAAAAAAAAAAAAAAATAATATATATATATATAAAAGGCAAAAAATAAAAAAAAAATTAAATAAATCCACGACCTAATCATAGACCAAGTGAGTATCGCAGAAAATCCCAATTGAATCTTCAATTTTGCTAGGCGAGCTAAGGATGACAGTAGAGATGTTGTAGGAGAACAGTGATTCAGGGATGATAATGGGACAATTGTTTACTCTGCCAAAAGAAATTAGAGATGCTTGGAAGGTACACTACGAATGATTATTCAACGTGGAATTTGAGTGAAATAGAGAGCAGCTTAGTTACGAAAAGCCAATACTCGACCCCCTCCCTCTTGATAGCGCCAGCTGTTGTAAGGAGTGCAATAAATAAAATGCAGGACAGAAAAGCTGCAGGTGCTCTGGCATTGTAGCTGAGATAATTAAAGCCTCAAGTGTTATAGGAGTGAGTTTGGTCACAGAGCTAGCAAGCTCCATCATTAGAGAGGAAAGAATCCCTGATGAATGGAATGAAAGTGTAATTACAGTAAACATATATAAGGGCAAGAGGGATTCGTTAGATAGGGGAAACAATGGGGGCCTCAAAAGCTTGATCAAGTCATGAAGGTCTGTGAGAAAGTCTTAGGTATGATCAGGGAAAGCATTTCTGTCAACGATATGCAGTTCAGTTTCATGCCAGGACGTGGTACAATCGGTGCTATCTTCATAGTCAGGCAGATGCAGGACAGATATCTACTTAAGATAGGGATCTGTATCTTGTGTTTGTAGACCTGGAGAAGGCCTTTGATAGGGTGCCCAGAGAAGATGTGCAGTTGGCTATTAGAAGACTTGGCATAGAGGAGTGGTTGTGTAAAGTCAGTGAAAATAGGCTAGGCTAAACAGATTGGATGCGGAAATACCCTGAGCCGACCAGGCCAAGTGGGATGTCTCTATTGGTCTAACTGGGAAGATGTCTGCCTCACAACCCAAGGGTTGAGAGTTCGTGCCCGCACCAGGGCTTGATATTTTCGTGAGGCTATTTCCGCATCTAACGAAGTTTAGATGTGCTGGTAAAATTGTTCAGATGGTTGAGAGTAAGATCGGAGCTCCATAAATCCTCTTTCGGGTATGGTGTAAAAACCAATTCCTACAGGTTTCCTGATTCCTACAGGACAAGGAAGGGGAGAGGAGAGAACGGGGAGTGTTGTGAGATGCGCTTAGTTTTGGTTGTGGAGTTGCCAGCCGCCCAAGCGAGTTGCCAACTGGGCCGTTAGTGTGTCTGTGTAGCACACGGTGCCTTGTATGTGCACCGCTCAGTGAAGTTGACTCACCATTCCCGTTCATCTCTCTGACGGACTCTCGGTTGATTTGGCTCAGGCTTTTTCCTCTCGGTTCGGAGCCTTCGCTTCCCGGAAGGTGAAGTAGTGTAAAGTCAGTGAAAATAGGCTAGCCTAAACAGATCGGATGCGGAAATACCCTGAGCCGACCAGGCCATGTGGGATATCTCTATTGGTCTAACTGGTAAGGTGTCTGCCTCATAACCCAAGGGTCGAGAGTTCGTGCCCCCACCAGGGCTTGATATTTTCGTGAAGCTATTTCCGCATCTAACGAAGTTTAGGTGTGCTGGTAAAATTGTTCAGATGGTTGAGAGTAAGATCGGAGCTCTATAAATCCTCTTTCGGGTATGGTGTAAAAACCAATTCCTACAGTTGGTGTGTGTGATAATGAAGATGTACGGAGACTTACGAACGGCAGTGAGGGTGAAAGGTGTACTGAGTGTGGAGTTTACAGTTTGCGTTATAGTCAACCAGGTCTCTGTGTTAAGCCCTCTCCTTTTTGTTATGGTCCTGGAGGCACTATCTGGTGATTTCAGAGATGAGCTCCCCTGGGAACTGCTATATGCAAATGACTTAGGACTTATTGCAGATAGTGTGCGGGATGAAGAGGCCAAGTTCAGAAGATAGAGAGAGGGCATGGCAAGTAAAGGATTAAGAGTTAACATAAATATAACCAAGGTTTTACACAGTAGATTAGGGCTTGAGAAGGTAGAAAAAAGTGGTGCATACCCATGTGCAGTATGCAGAAAAGGGGTAAAGGAACCTCTACCGAGGAAGAAGTCCGAAGTTGAGAAATTTGTATGCAGAGTATACAAAGGTAAGCTTGTGTTCAATGACCGGCTCGAGAGTGTTAACTTTGGCAGTGAGGCACTGGAAATGGTGGACTAGTTTTGCTACTTGGGAGATACCATCTGTGCCGGTGGTGTGGCTGAGGCCGCCACTATCGCCAGAATAAGATGTGGCTGGGGAAAGTTCGGAGAACTGTGCCACTACTTGCCATAAGGAAACTCCCTCTCCCTTTGAAGGGAAAGGTATGCGTTTCATGCGTTAGAAGTGCAATGACATATGTTTTAGAAACTTGGCCTGTCAAAGCGGATGATATCAACAGATTGGAACGCAACAAGATGAGAAGGGTGAGAGATGGATGTGTGGTGCCAAGTTGTAAGATAGGATATCTAGTGAGGGATTAAGGAGATGGTTAGGCATCAAGAGTATCAGTGATGAGATGCGTACTAGTAGGCTTGGGTGGTTCGGGCATGTGGAGTGGATGGTTGAACAAAGTTGGGTGAAAAGATGCAATTCCGTGAATGTGGGAGGAGTTGCACCAAAGGGAAGACCTTACAGTCTGATCTTGAATAGAAAAACCTGACAAGCGAGGCACCTCTGAATAGGGCTGCCTGGAGCGCCATCCTTAGGGCATGAGACTGGAATCGCACTCTGTGTGGAACACTTGGTCTTAAAATTTATGTATTTATGTATGGTGAGAGAAAAAGGGTTGCTGATCTCTCCAAGTGACTCACAGGGGTTGACAAATGAGGTTGTGGCCACACAAGGGTTGCTGAGGATGGTCACAGGTTTGGGCACAGAAAAGGGGTTGCCAAATTCTGTTTGAGAGCAAGGGTTATTGAACTCTCAGAGTGCCTCACAGGGGTTGCCGAATGAGGTTGCGGTTTGCCAAGGGTTGCCGAATTTGGTCGCTAGGCTTACCTCCCAAGGGCTGCTGAGAGTGGTAGATCCTTAAAAATTGTTGCGGACTTTAGGAGAGGAGGTGAGTCTGCCAAACAATTTTTCCTATCTCTCCTTGGTAATTTTTCTGTTCTTCCTGCTCTTGGTGGTATTTGAGGGGAGCAAGGGCCTTTGTAATGGGATTGGGGCAGCTCTTGTGCCCTTGTTGTTCTGGCCCTACGTTCTCTCGTCTTTTCCTTGCCCAGATAGCAAGTGAGGTGGAAGGTACGCTGCTAGGTATGCGATGATTGTTCTTGGTAAGCGGCGCTCTGATGTCACAAGCTCTGAGATTGGCTGTACCTGTTGGTGAGAGAGAGAACGGGGTGGCAGGGTGTAGGGAAAACTTCCTTGGATGGAGCACTGCGTTATTAGTCTGGATCGCAGCCATTCTGTTGCAGCTGTTGTTGTCTTCAGTGTTGGGGCTGGTGTAGTGCTACTGGGGACTTCTTGGCTCTCCTCTTTCTTATCCTTTGGCTTAATAATTAAATTTTTACTTAAATTACTATTTAAACTTAATTATATATATACTTTATATATACAGTATATATATATATATATATATATATATATATATATATATGTGTGTTATTACTTCTCAGGTATGTAAATGTGAGATGTGTAGAAAGAAGGTATGAGAGGAGGGCAGGGTTGTCGCCAGGAGCCTCCTCAGTGACCAGCCAGTGCAGATCTGGTACCAGCAGAAGGGTCTGGGCCAGGCGGATCATGGCACCAACTTGACCTGGGCGGCGCCAGGTCGAGGTTACCAGGTAGATGGTCCGTCTGGAAAGGCATAACTGACGTCAATAGTTCGCCAAGTAATTTAATGAAAAATTAAACCCTGAAGATTATGATTCACATGTAACAAGATACACTTCATACACGATGCCTCATGCCTCAGTTGTGTCGTGGTATCAATAAAGTAGACGTGCCGTTTTGCCCAAAATCAAAACGGCATATCCAACTCTGCGATGGGTTACCGTCATCACTACTAATACCATCATCAATCACAATCAACATAATCACTACTACTGCCATCATCACTACAACTGCCATCATCACTACAACTGCCACAATTATCACGAGTACTGTCATCATCACCATTACTATGATCATCATCACTACTACTCTCACCATCATCACTGTCCATTGTCACTAGCATCTTAATCACTACTATCATCATTGATACTACAACTATCAACCATCATTACTAATATCATCACCACCATCTTACAATCATCATTACTACTGTTAACATCACTACTACTATAACCATCATCATTACTACTGTCACAAATATTACCATAATTTATTCTACTGTCACCATCATCACTACTACTGCCATCATCACCATTACTATGAACTTCATCACCACAACTATCGTCATCATCACTACAAATTTCACCATCCTCACTACTACTGACCATCATCACTAATACTCACACCATCGTCACTACCATCATCACTACTGTCATTATTATCACTACAACTATCATCATTACTTGTCACCATCATCACTACTATTATGACCATCATTACTACTACTGTCACCATCATAATTATCTACTACTGTCATCATCATCAATACAACTACAACCATCATCACTACAATTATCACCATTATCACTACTATCACCATAAATCCAAATATTACTACCATCACTTCTAATGCCAACTAAACTAACTTAACCTAGAAAATACGTGGCGAGATGTTTTCGCTCCCAGAACGCCATCATTGCTGGGGGGGGGGGGGGGGGGGGCCCGGAGGTGGGTGGCAAAACCATATTTTGGACCTAAAATCATAACTATTGCATACATTCAAAAAATCTTTTTTGACTGACGTTTGCATTTACGCAAAAAATGTTCGTGTGAAATTTGGTGAAAATCCGTCCAACGGTCTAGGAGAAGTTCCGAGACAGATGGACGACGACGACGACGACAGACATTTTTTTCGTGTGGTACCCACTATACAGGGGGGGGGGGGGGGGGGGGGGCGATACCAAACTTTGCTTACGCAGAGTTGATTATTCTTGCTTAAAAATATATATAATACTCCAATTACACTCAATGTTTTCCCAGAATGGTACTAAGTAGATAGATACAAACAAACCTAGCTTGGAAATTCTGTCTTTAATGTAATTTTGTCACTGCCTGTCAGTTATTTCACACTGCAGACATATTATATGATGATTCGCAAAACTAGTGTATTAAGAGGGTAAAAGTATCATAAGCTTTTAGTTTAGGTTAATCTTCGGTATGCAAGCTCTACATTTAGTTTACCTACGTATATCACAGTGAGCACAATAACCTGAACAATGGTTATCTTTCTTTGCAAGGCAGCCTTAGGTTAGTGTCCGTCAATGTCATTGTGGTATTTAAACAAACAATGGTTATAATTGTACTTGTATACATCTGATTTTAGTAAGAGAATCCATAATTACATGCAATTCGTTTGTAAAGTTCACTGTACCAGTTGATTTGTTCATTAACGATCATTCTGAACAGAAACATTTTCGGCTCATATTATTAGTTGAAGTATCTACACTCATACTATAAAAGTTGCTTACCCTTTGGAAGAGTCAGTAGGTTTGAGTGTCTTGGGAGTGGTGTAACTGTTCGTGTGTAGTAGATAAAAGTCCAGTAAAGTCATAAAGCTCAGATTCAAGAATATTATGCTCATGAAGATAGCATGCAGACGCCGCGTTAACATTTTATACTTTGATTGTAAAAGGTCTTCTTTCAGTTTGATAAAGTTATCTGATGTTAACCATTATGCAATTGAAGTGCCAATATTATTTGGTGCTAAATCAGGGATGCCTGGCTGGAGAGTAGGAAACACAAAGAAAATATACGAAATATAGTTTATTTGCACAGTCCCCAGTGTGGTTGTAGCGCAGCTCACTGAGCCTGGGGGCTTCAGATCCAGGGCACCTCCTTCTTCAGGTACAGGCAGCCTCTTCTTCAGGGTGGTAGCTCCTTCTTTAGGGTGGCCGGGCTTGGGGCCTCTGCGTCTCTCGTGGGTTTGGTAGTGCAGCTCTCTGTGCCGGGGAGCTTCAGATTCAGGGCAGCTCTATCTTTAGGTACAGAGAAGCTTTCTTTTCAATTACAGAGCAGCTCCTTCCTCAATCACAGGCAGCTCCTTCTTCAGGTACAGTCAGCCCCTTCATATACAAGGTATCTCTCTCCTCAGGCACAGCTAGGACAGCTCCCTCCTCAGGGAGAGGCACCTCCTTCTTCAGGTACAGGCAGTTCCTTCTTAAGGTACAGGCAGTTCCTTCTTCAGGTACAGGGCAGCTTCCTCCTTAGGCACAGGCAGCTCCTTCCTCAGAAACAGGACAGCTCCATTCTCAGGCACAGGACAGCTCCATTCTCAGGCACAGGACAGCTCCATTCTCAGGCACAGGACAGCTCCATTCTCAGGCACAGGACAGCTCCATTCTCAGGCACAGGACAGCTCCACTCTCAGGCACAAAACAGCTCCTTCTTCACGTACAGGCAGCTCCTTCATCAGCTAAAGGGCAACTCTCTACTCAGCTACAGGCAGTGTTTTCTTCAGTTAACGGCAGCTCCCTCCTTAAGCACAGACAGCTCCTTCCTCAAGCACAGGGGGAAGCTCCCTCCTCAGATACAGGCAGCTCCTTGACCCTGGAGCACTCAGGCACCAGGACTGAGTTCAGTGATAGTTGCGGCAGGCAAGAGAGTTTCGTCTATGACTCTCCTTCAGGAGTAGGGTTTTCAGCCTTTTCATCTTCCTAATTCTCTATTTTTCCTCGACTGCATCCGTTCACCAGACTGACCTCAGTAGCTGGAGTCCTTCTGCCCTTTGGAGAGAGAGGGAAGTTGAGGCCTTGAGCTCAACTCAGATGGTCTGTTTTTTTTTTTTTTTTTTAGAGGTAGAGGAGGAAAGAAGAGGTAGCACAGAGTGGATGGGGGAAGATAAAGTAGAAAAGAGGAAGTACAGCGGGAGAGAAAATTTTGTGGGCTTTCCACCTTGCTGTTATTATTTTTACGGAAGTAAAGAGGCGTATATCACTGTAAATGTTTGTATTCATATTATTGCCAAGTTTTCATAATTAATGAAGTGTCATTAATATTAGGGCACTTAGAAAGTGTGGTTGACTGGGAAGAAAGAACGAAAGCAATAAACACGATATATGACTTATTTTCACAGACACTAAGCAGACACCATAAACAAATATTTACTACACGATAATCAAGCATAAATCACAGGAATACATAATTATACAACACTGTTTCAGCTTCTTGGTAGTCCCGGGCGAGCCCCAGTAGATGTAATGGTACCTCTGGGATTTGCTGCGTCGGCTGGTACCCGGGGCTAGCATGGTAGGGTCTTCTTGCTGGGAGTGTAGGTCAGCAAGGGAGTACAGCGTGCCTAGGACAATGACATTAATGGGATAGATAGCCTTGGGAGGGTTATTGTTCAGGTGCATGGCATGGGGGTAACGTGAGACGTCCTTGTCAGGTGCGTGGCATTGAGAGAGCTTTGTCTGAGCCGCAGGGAGCGAGGTTCTAGACTTCTTCAGGAAAAATGGGAATGACTGTTACTTCAGGAACAACAGGGGAGATGGGGGATTTAGTCTAAGCCACAGGGAGCGAGTCTCTATACTTCCTCAGGAACAAGGGGATGACTGCTACTTCAGGAATAAAAGGAAGATGAGGAATTTAGTCTAAGCCACAGGGAACGAATCTCTAGACTTCTTCAGGAATAAGGGGAATGGGGGATTTAGTCCGAGCCACAGGGAGTGAGTCGCTAGATTTCTCCGGGAACAAGGGGAAAGGTTACTACTTCAGGAATAAAAGGGGAGATGCCTGGTACTTCAGGAACGAGGGTGAATGGCTGCTACTTCAGGAATGAAGAGATGGCTGCTGCTTCAGGAACAAAGGGGAATGGCTGTTACTTCAGGAACAAAGGTGACGGCTGTTGCTTCAGGAACTGGCTACTTAGTCAGCGAGTCCTCCCTCCAAGCTCTGAGGGTGAAGGGGAGCTCCAGTAAGGACTGTAACTCCCTCAGCTCGGAGCATTCCGGCAACAGAGTTAAGTTCATCTGTGGTTGCGGCTGGCAAAAAGTAGTCATATTCCATCTTTCTTAAAACTAGGGTTGTCAGACCTTTGTGCATTGAATTTTAGTTTTCAATAAATAACCTCTTAGGTCGCTAGTGCCGTCCACCAAATCGTTCTCAACTACTGAAGTCCTTTTGTCTTGAGAGTGGTGAATGTTTGTGCAGAGGGTAGGGGAGAGAAGGTTTTAGCCTGAGCTGCAAGGAGCGAAGCTCGAGACTTCTGCTGCTCTGGGGTCGGTTCTGGGGTTTATATGGCACTGTCCCGGATCGGGTAACCTTCTTCTTAGACGGACCTCCTTCACTAACGACATTGGTGAGACCTGAATTATCCCTATGATTCTCCTCATTTTCCTGTGATGCTCTGGGGAAGGGGGGGGGGGGGGCAAACGTTTTCTTTGAAATATGCCACCATAACCTTCACTGTTGACGACGGGGGGACGTGTATTGTCGATTTTATCCATGGTGGCCTTTGGTCTCGTGGTTTTCCTGTCGGGGTATCTTGGAGGTCTCGCCCAACAATTAACAACATAGTTTGCTACACATTTTTTGTAATAGCTGAGTAAACGAGACGAGGACATGGCAATTTACCATCAGCTGGAACTCACCTGACTATAGTGAAAGACAGTCTTAAGAAATTTCCAGAATAATGTTATCTATCGAAAGTTGCCGAACAAAGAGCTCGCGTGAATGCTCGTTTACCCAATCAACCTTTGAAGCGGTAAATCAATTTAGTACGATGGCGTCATAAATATTTCATTATGGCTGACACTAGACGATTTTGCTTAGATTAGGACTGACCTCTGCATACCAACATGGAATATAATATAACTATATGCTCATTTCGACTCCCGTAGATCCTATATAAGCTGCACAAAATCGTCTAATGTTAGCCAAGCTGTACAAAAATAGCGTAATGTATGGACTCTCTAACAACTGTAATGAAACTGACCCCTCATAAGGCACCAACTGTGGTCTGTGCCGTGATCTACCAGACACTGCTAGCTCTCTTAACAATTATTTACTTTAAAAACATACTGCAGTAAGATATATTAAACGATTACATATTAACTATAAACAGTGTAGAGGATGATGATTACGGGCACGCAAAAATAACATTGGACAAGGTTACATTTGGATAGAGAGAAGGAAATAAAATATAGAACCAATTAATTTCCCAGAGCTCAGTGTGGCAGCTCTGTTAACTAAGCGGGAGTCACACGATCATATTGTCCGGCAATTTGTGTCTTTAAGGGGGGATAGGCCGTTTTTCTGGTCTCCCTTCTTTCTCATGATTAGCCCCATTAGTTTTCAGATTATAAGATGTTCGGTCCATTAGTTTGGTGATTTTAAGACTTTCCGCCCCATTTAGTTGTCAATATTAAGACCTTTCGTGCCATTTATTTTTACAAGCAGCCTATTAAGGATCAGTAGGTCTGTTGTTCCTTGCTTTCCTTTGTATTCCTTTGTATTTAGGTGTCGATTTTATCCTGGCGAGCGATAGCGAGCCTGTAATTTTAAGAGTAACTGGACTTCGGCCGGGACATTTTTCTACCGAAAAATGTACAAATTTATCTACCGAAAAATGTACACATTTATCTTTAAAGGGGATCTAAGGGGTGTTTTTTTACAGTTTGATGGAGGTCTAGGGAGGAAACTAAAAACAATATTAAAAACATCCAAACACTAAGCAAATAAATAAGCCCATCTCCCCTTAATTCTGATTTGGCAGTTTCTGAATTATTGTTTTATGGGACTACAATAACCAAATACAATCCACATTCAGTCTACTGTAGGTACCCATATTAATACAGGGAGCCTCAGCAATGTTTGTCATTAATTTATTATACAAATTGGCGTTTGAAGTATCCGGAGAGAGAGCGTGTGTGCAATTTAAGGGGAGATAGACATTTTTTTGGTCTATTAATTCAATTATTCCTTTATTTCTTAGTTTCCTCGCTAGACCTCCATCAAGCTTAGAAAAACACCCCCTAGACCCTCCTTCAAGATAAATTTGTACATTTTTCGGTAGAAAAATGTCCCGGTCGAAGGCCGGTTCCTCTTAAAATATCAGGCTCGCTATCGCTCGCCAGGAAAAATCGACACCTAAATAGCACAAAGGTCTTAAAATTGACAACGAAATAGGGCGAAAGGTGTTAAAATCGCCAATCTAATGGGCCGAACGTCATATAATCTGAAAATTAATGGGGCTAAACATGAGGGAGAAGGGGGACCAGCAAAGCGGCCCATCCCCCCTTAATACTCCGAGTTATAGGTGTGTGTGTGTGTGTGTTAGGTTGATATACACGAGGACATTATCCCGCAAAATGTGATCGATAACTTTACTCTGGCAACATTTCTGGATTATTTTGCACACTATACCCTGTTTCAAAGAGGTGGGCCACACATCGTGAACCCTCACCTCTATAACTCAAAAAGAGCTAGAGAAAATGGGTTGTAAATCTCCACACCTATTCCCTGGCTGACCCTTGTGACGTTAACCACTCCGTTAGAACCGCATGGCTTGTCCTACAGTGACTCGCTAGGATCGCCAGGGCAGTGGATGTGGCTACAGTTGATGTATTGTTGTGTGCTTTATTTCATATGAAAGCTCGTGTCATGGGCATTCCAGAAAGGCTCTTTGTTTTCACCCATGTCAAGGCTTTATATATTTAATTGCAAAGTATATGTTTTATCATTAAGTAGTAATGATAGGATTTGAGAGAGAGAGAGAGAGAGTAGAACAGAGTGTGGGGAGGTGCGCAGTGTTTTGCTATACTCGATGACGTCATAGCTGGCTGGCTGGTTAGAGGAGTTTTTACCATGCTTGGTGACGTCATGTTTAGCTAGCTTCTTTAGCATTGGCTAGAGGACTTGTTACCGCTCTCCTACGCGGTTCGAACTAGTGCTAGTATATATACAGCTCTCTCGCTACTTTCTCCCTCAGATCTGGTTTCTAGAACGCATCCCTCTTATCCCTTTGATACCTGTGAACCTTTTCCTCTGCCTATCTCTCTCATTTTCCATATCTTTCACCACTTTTTATTAAAATTATACTCCCTCTGGTTAACTCTGCAAAATCAGCTTCATGCTGGCCAGTTGTATTGTGCGTTAAGGTCTGATATAACCCATGTATGTTAGTTGTTAAGATAAGTTGATCACGAAGCATTGGTTGGCATTCATATTTGTTATGCCCTGTTTTTCTACAGGTTTAACTTGGGTAATGTGAGTTCTAAATTGACTGGGTATATAAGGCTGCATGCACAATACAAGATATGAGGAATAGAGAACACAAAGAAACACATGGTAGCAAGTTACATGATCACGTTTATTGATATACCACTGCAGAATACTTGTGTAAGACAATATAATAGAATTGAACAACACTAGCATAAGTGGATCTGGATGGAACCTAGTCTCCCACTTCCAACGTTCAGGTATTAATCTTCTGATCACTGGCTTTGATTTCACAGGTTTATATACCGAAGACCATCAATGTTACTTATGGATTCATATTCACTGTTAGATTTATTACTGGTAGCTCTGGTGCACAAGTAGTAGTTCACAGACTAGATTAGACACGTATTTTAGAGCACGGGAATTCTAGTAACCTCAGGGGGTACTGATCTAAGTTTTATATCCTTGTCTCAGAAATACATAGAACGCAAATCAGTGGGCGAACGTTAGATATCACTAGAGTTTTAATATCTGAATAAGGTAATTACGAGAGTCAAGGTCGCCTGTTAATTAAAGAGCACTGATCGCTTAGTACGTCCCAAATGGAATGGTTAACCCGGCAAGCGCGATAGGCCTCACGGAAGGCTTCCTATAGGGAACGCGATAGGCCTCACGGAAGCAGGACCATAAAAAAAGCCTTCCATAAAAAAAAAGGGCCTATCAAAACAAAGGAATTTGTCTCTAGGTGAGATAATTCCCCTCCAGTACTCATCCATGTAAATCTCACCCACCCCCCTCCCCTCCTTCCCCACCTTATTCCCCCCTCCCTCCCCTCCTCAATTATCACCTATTTTTCCTCTTATTATCATCATTTATCGGTTATTTTTCTCTCCCGCGATAATGTAGCACAAGTGGGTTGCATAAAAGATCGTTATGCAACACCCAGACACCGGCACACACCGCCCCGCTCTCCTCAGTTGACTCCCAGACAGCGAGAGGGGAAGGCTGCCTGTCTCTCTCTCTCGCCTGAGATTATGACCGGGTGGCCAATATCTTCGTTTTTCACCACCCAAATGCTTTTCCCACTTATTTTAGCACTCTTGAAGGTTCATATATACATCATATATGTAAAATAAAAGCATACCGAAAACAAATAATGGTTTATATTGTAAATATAACGAATTCTGTCAGAATCCAGGGCTAGAAATGCACAAATAACTACCCTAGCACCTACTGTCATATCGCGCTTGTCAGGTTAAGTATGAATTACACTGGGCAAGGTCTTAGCCACTTCGTAGAAATATTAATTAGTGAATCTAAAACAGCACAGTAATATGTAGTACTGCTAAAGGGAATCTTGGGTAGTATCTGATGGGTCTGGTCCTGGTTATCTTGCGTCCATGATGTTGGGGGCTAACGACTGGTTCCGCGGCCGTCCAGGGGGGCCATATGTGTGAAGTTCTTCAATACGTGGGCAGGTCCTTCTATCCAAATCTGCCACGGAGTCTGCCGGCTCTGGGATCTCACTCCGGAACAACACAAGGGCAGAGCTAGAAATTAACTGCAGGGTAGTGACCCCTGGTTGGTGTCTAGCTTTCAACTGATTTGACTGGGGGCGGGAGTTAGATTTATAGGCTCGGTTCTGGACCCTGTAGACAGTAGGGATCTCGAGTCTTATGGACTTAATTGAGCTCTCAATAGATATGGGGACTAGGTAAGATGGTATTTACTGTTGTGGCACAGGGCGATAGGAAGCCTTTATATTTTCATATAACTGAGCCTTAGTAAGAGGTACTATTTTGGCTATACTGGACGTATTTAGGGGAGAGAGACTGGATCTACTTTGCGAGGAGGATGGGGACAGCTGTGATAGGAGCGTCTCTCTAGATTGTTCAATCTTCATTCTATGGTATAGCTGAGGTGCTAATTTAGTGATCAGAGCATGCAAGAAAGGTAAATGGTTTATTGTGAGGTAATAGAGGTTAGTAAAGGTGTTAGTCATTCATGGTTAGTTCATTGATAGGAAGAATTCCTGTGCTACCTGGCAATGACTCGAAAGTCAAAACAGGGGCCAGGTATACCTCCGCGGGGGTGGGGGTCTCCCTCCTCGGGTGGGCAAAAAGGGGGAGCTGGGCGCCCTCTCTCTGATATAGTCGTCCGGCGGCTGTGGCTAGGGGCTTGCCATATCACCAGTGTTTGTAATAACCCTCTGTGTATGAGACAGATGTGAGTGTCTTTAATACCAAAACCGAAGGTGCCTTAGCTAGCTGGTTTTACTCGGCTGGTTGTTAACCCGTTGAGCCCCGGCTAGTTATAATATTTTGTTCACCCCAGTCCCAAGCCATTTTCACTTTTTTTTTTTGTTTGCTAAAATGGAAGACAAGGATGAGAAATGAAAAAAAAAACAAAAAAAAATCACCTCTGACATTTTTTTTTTGGGGGGGGGGCCGGTGGGGGGTTGGGGGGGGGGAGCTTCAAAACAATTTGTTGAGCCAAAATGGAAGAGAATGGTGAGAAATGAACACACAAATAAAAAAAAACTCATTTCGGTCATTTGGGGGGCGGGGGGGGGGGGGGGGGGGTTTCAATAGTTCGTCTCCCCCACATGACCACCCGCCCGGGAGCACTAGGGTAAAAACTGAGTATGGCATTGTACGGCATACATCCTAAGGAGTATCTCACATAAATCTCAAGCCTCTAGCTCCCATACGACCGGAGTAATGAAGGTTCAAAGTGGTGGTAAACTAGGGGTGTAAACTATCCCCACTAAGCCCACCACCACCAGCCGCGCGGCTGTCTCGGCCCGCTCACACCTACTGGCCCGGCTCCCCCACACACTACGGTACCTCCCCCTCCTATTCTCCCGCCATTTCCTACCTTACGAGCCACGTAAGTGTTTTTTATATGTCGGACGCACGTGATGCGTCGCTGGGAGTTGGTGATCAAAGACTGCCGACGCAACACGTGCGACGCTGGGTCTCAACGGGTTAATTGTAGGGTTTGCTGGATATGGTGGAGACTGGGTTGCTAACTCTGCCACATTTATCTGGAAGTATGGCAATAGAAGTTAGTTACTGGCGGGGCGGCTAGCCTCGCACCGACGACCATTGGGTGCAGGGTTGTGAATGTGTTGTAAGAGAATAGATGGCATGCAAGGGGCTAGTAAAGTTCTAATGTTGTTCTGGCCTACTAAGTGAAGGTAGGCTGGATAGGAGTATATATATAAAAGGTTGGAGAGCGTTAGTAACGGACAATTCAAGGATCTTCAAGAGGTATGAGAGAGAGGCTAGGTCGGACAAGAGTCGAGAAGCGCGGGTGTCTTAATGAGAGGGGGGGGAGAGTTCAAGGGCTACAGGGAAATTTTGCCCCTAAGGTCCCTGGGTGTGGGGGTGGCATTAGGCTACAATTGATATGGAAGTTTGAAAAGGCAGTAGAATACGTTAGCCAAATGCTACCGGGGAATGCAACTATTGGGTGGTATAGGAGTCTGGAAAAGATAGAGTTATGTGATCAGTCCGAGGGTTATGGATACTATTAGTTGGCCCTGGGAACTGCGTTTTCTATTAAATATAAATATCAACAACAGCGGCAGTTCGTAGGGGTACTTAGTTATTGTTTCGGGGTACTTATGACAGATACTGATAACCAGGTTATCTTATATAATCTCTGGTTGGGGTAAGAGGTGTAAGACACGAAGTAAATTGGCGTAGTGTGGACTGTGGATACGAAGGAGGCAAGGGGAAGACGTATGACAATTGTGGAAAGTAAATGGAAAAAGGTGAACACAATGGCGGATAAAATACTTAACCTAAAGGATTGCATACATCGATGAACGATGACATTATAGTCGTCGTCCTAATAAGGTGATGAAACCTGGTTGATCTGTACTTGGCACAATACGACACAAGGACACTGCCGCTATGTCGCATCAATGCTGGTGGCAGTTAATATTATAGACTTAGTTACTAGAGGAACAATGCAAGGGGCGACTGAGCACGGGTTACACATATCTATACTCGTCATGGAAAATGATATACGAGGTCTAGGGACAAGCGTGGGTGTTTGAACTTCTAAGATATATAACATCTACTTCTCGGATGCAAGAACATACATAGATATAATTATGGCTGTCTGATGTGTTGGCATTGGCTCAACGTCGGGACAGGCATGGGTGTTTTTAATATGAATGTATATTCCTGTTCATCATCTTTGTAGCAAGGACAGTGCCGCTATGTCGTATCAATGCTGGTGGCAGTTAATATTATAGACTTAGTTACTAGAGGAACAATGCAAGGGGCGACTGAGCACGGGTTACACATATCTATACTCGTCATGGAAAATGATATACGAGGTCTAGGGACAGCGTGGGTGTTTTAACTTCTAAGATATATAACATCTACTTCTCGGATGCAAGAACATACATAGATATAATTATGGCTGTCTGATGTGTTGGCATTGGCTCAACGTCGGGACAGGCATGGGTGTTTTTAATATGAATGTATATTCCTGTTCATCATCTTTGTAGTTAGGAGTGTAGGACACGAGGGGGTTAGTGTACGTGAGGTGTGGAAAATGGTCAGTTTAGAAAAGGTAAATGGGTGTGTCCTGGAGCTGTTTAGCCCTGCGGGCTTGGGCCTGTCTGAAATGGCTGGCTCGGTCAGCTGGTCCTTTCGTTCTGTGGACCTTTCCTTTGGTGTTTCTGTGTGGTGTTCGTAAATGGCTTCTGTGGTGGGCTTCTCGTTCTGGGGCATTTTAATATTGTTCAGTACCGCTTCCTATAATTATTAGTGTTCTGCTAGATTAGATAATGCTAGACTAGGAGTCTGATACTATAAGGTATTGTTTCCGATGGGTGCTGGCTTTAGTTAAAAGCTGCACGACATACCTGAGAACTGGAGTTGATTGGGTAAATTCTAGTCTGTGTGCCATTGAGAGTAGAGCATGCACGAATGAGGGCTTTTTGCCTATACCATTCTGCACTGTTCTAGGCTCGATTGTTTGTCTTTGAGGTACGCCAGGAGAACGCTTAATACTTCGGTATTAAGGTTTCTCAAGAGAGCTACCCTTCCCTATAACGTAATATTTGATGCACAGACTTGAGATTTGCACTAGGCTATGCGGCATGCCAAGCGCACCAGTATCTCGTATCATTGACTCTAGCTAGACTTTATCAGTCACAGTAGACATTAAGTATATTAAACCAATTACTCTTATTATGCATACCCGTTTATGATTACACAAGCATTTCGCAGCCTAGTTTGATGTATTGAGACACAAACGACTTAGGCTCTTTTTGTTGATAGGAATACTGCATTGTCGTGGCGATTATTATTATTGTTGTAGCGTTTAGGATATTCTTGGCTCCGACTGCATTATATCCTGCCTTTTTGTGTGCATAGCCTGCACGAGCATTGTTCCGCTGCCGGCCTTTTTGGGTTCCATTTCCGATTCGAGCATCTTGAAAGCATCTAACATTTAAAGAAGATTCCTTGTTGGTGTTGAAGGACTTTAGTGCACTTTCTTTCATGCAGGAGTGCCTGACATTTATTGATTAAAGTAACGTAAGCTGTAACGTCTCTTACCACCTTACTTTGCATACCATAACCAAGCACCTTCGGTTATAGGTAGTAATAGGCTGTTTTCACATAACATTAAGCCTAGAGTAGACACACATTTATTGAGAGTTTGATAACCTATTATCGCATATAGAACTCTGGAGAGTATTTGTGTTCTTTGTTCACTGGGAATATACATCAGAGGTTGGATCTAGCGCTTTCCGTTGTAGCATTTATGCCATTACTAGTCCAATGAATAAGAGCCCTGATATATTTTAACCTCAGTCGTAACAAATGGCGACCTTACCTAGGATTTGGTGAACCTATATTTATTAGCAGGGAACATTTGTTGTTTTGGGGAATATTTTGCGGGGATCAGCAAGAATAATGTTTTTTTTGCAACATAGTATAGCCCTTGAGTATTTCCGAGAATTTTTGTGTGTATATTGAGGTATAAGAGTTTGGGGTGCTTCTTTTCTGAATATTGAGGTGGGAAATTTTTGTGAGCATCATGTCTTATACCGGATCAGAGGAGAATGGAGACACAGTACGTAATGTCGAAACTGAGGAACAGCAGTATGATGAAATGGTTAATCAGGTGAACTGTGAGGAGGATGCTAGGATATTTTTGAAATGGCGTGTTACTGCCGAGCGGTTGGAGGGTATGGATCGGTACGGTCTTCCATGTCTGGCCACAGCTATCGGTCATGCGGGTACTAGCAGCATGACCAGGGATAACTTGATAACGTGTGTACTGGGCAGGGTGACTGGTGAGCGAGATGGGTTGAGTTCTCAGAGCCCTAAGGCCATGCTTCCCCTACACTCGACTCCCAGCCATCCCAGTGGTTTGCCGACCCCGGGTACGCTTCCACAGTTGGGTGGTGACTGGCAGGGTGGGTTGCCCTTGGGGGGACCACTGGTAATTTCAAACATTGAAGCACCTTCGCCTCCTCCAGGGTTAACTCCAGAATTATTGTATCAGCTCGAATTAGCTAAGATCGAAGAGAGAAAGGCTATCAGGGTATCTGAGCTTCAGCAGCAACAAAGGGCATGTGAGCTTCAGCTTCAGCATCAGCAGCAAATAGAATTAGCCAAGATAGAAGAGAGAAAAACTATCAGTCAAGCAAAAATCCAAGCTGATTTAGAGTCGACTAGGTACTGTGCCGACATGGACGTAGAGAAGTCGCGAGTAGAGACAACGGGACAGCGACTTGGGGCTGGTAACTGTGCTCATGATCAATCTCTCTCGCACTTATTGAAACTGGTTCCGGTGTTTGATGAGAGTGGGGTAACAGAATTTTTTGCACGCTTTGAGAAGAAGTGCCAGGAACACCAGTGGCCAGAGAATAAATGGGCAGCACTTGTATCCTCTAGATTAATAGGCAAGGGTCTTAAAGCCTACGATGCGTTACCTTTGGAGTCATGTATTGTGTATGAGGATCTCAAGGAGGCTGTCCTGAGGGTTTACGAACTTCAACCAGAAACGTACCGTTTGAAATTCTGGGGTGTAACTAAGGGAAGAGATAGCACCTTTTGGAACACGCCCGGGACTTGTCCGATGCTATGGGGAACTGGCTCCGATCTGAGAGGGTAACAACATTTGATGGACTTAAGCAGTTAATGATGTTGGAGCAGTTCTTTAAGAGCACGGGCGGTGATCTAACTTTGAACTTAAAGGAGAAAAACCCAAGAACTCTAGTCGAAGCAGCAGAAATGGCTGATCGACGGCTGTCATTGATTCGGGGTTGCGGGTCCTCACAGAAGTACGATGCAAGTGCTAGGGACCGTTATCCTCCCCCTCCCCGTAGCAATGACACATTTAAACAAAAGAGCAATGAAACTAAAACTGAATCCAAACCTAACACCACGCCGTATGAGAAAAGTCAGGGGCTTTTTACATCACAGTATAAGCCGAAACCGAAATTTATGTGTTTTAAGTGCCACCAGGAGGGTCATAAGGCAAATGAGTGCCCTAGTCGACCTCCTCCGGCAGCCGTGTCTTTTGCTCACGGCATTGGAGTTTTCAAGAGGACATCGGAGTTTGTTAGAGGCAATTCTTCCGAGGTAAATACACTGCCAGTGCAGAAGGATCCGGAAGGCTTATTCCCTGTCCGTGATGCCTTTAGTGACCACAGGGGACTCGGTTGTGTGGAGTGGGGGGGTAGAAGACATGGTGAGAATTTTGCGTGGCACTGGGGCATCGCAAACATTGTTGAGGAATTTCACTGGTAAACCTGTCAATACGGCGCGGGTGGTTGTGGTTCAGGGAGTTAATGCAACAAGGTCATACCCGCTTGTAAGAATAAAGATGGAAGTTGATGGTGTGACTCGTGACCTGGATGTAGGAATTGTGGAGAAGTTACCTGTTGGGGGCGTCGACCTCCTTCTCGGCAACGACTTTGCGGGGCCTACTTCTGAGGCTCCACCCTTAGTCGTTGCCGAAAAGCCGGCCGACGTGAGTAGGGAGGAGCAGGAGTGGGTTGAGAAGTGTCCGGTGCAACCCATGGCGTGTGTTGTCACCAGAGATCTTGCATCCAGGGAGTCACATTCTGGTCAACAGTCTTTAGACAAGCGGAGGAAAGGTACCGAGAAGGGGTTGGAAGTTGATGCGGTTGAGAGTTTAGTATCAACGGACATTCTCGGGGACTCATTATTAGGACCGATTTTCGAGTCTGGAGAAGACCCATTAACTGTTAGTAAGAAGGCAGAGGATGGGCTTAAAAAGTCGAAGAGACAGCAACGATACACAGAGAGAGAGCAACGGGAGGCTAAATTCAGTGTAGGAGGGGGGCATGAGTTGTTTCGCAAACACTTAGATAAGCTTGCTCCTTCGGACATTCGTAAATTGCAATTAGAAGACCCGGAGGTTCTTGGATGTGGTACCGGTGCTGTCGAGTTGGAGGAGGACAGTGATGCACAGTCGGGAGATTTTTACAAGTATCCCCTGACCATCATGGAGGTAGCAACAAGGTACCCTGACGCGTACCCTATGAGAAATGGGTCAGCGAAGACGGTGGTCCGAAACTTGCTAGTGTATTTTTCCCGGTATGGTTACCCGCAGGTAATTCGGTCAGACCAAGGATCCAACTTCACTTCTAGCCTCTTTGTTCAAGCAATGCCGCAGCATGGGATTGTTACGGTTGTGTCATCTGCGTATCATCCGGAGAGCCAGGGTGTGTTAGAGCGATGGCACTCAGCCTTGGAATCTGTGCTTCGTTGTTGTTGCTTTGAGAGTGGGAATGGTTGGGATCTTGGCCTGCCATGTGTTTTATTTGCTGCACAGGAGGTACCTGGGGAAAGTTTGGGATTCAGCCCTAATGAGCTCGTCTTTGGACACCGTGTCAGAGGGCCTCTCCATATGGTTGAAGAAATATGGGAGGGCGCAGAAAAACCTTGTTCTATGCTCAAGTATGTCCTCGACAGTCGAGAACAGATGTTGCGCAGTCTGGAGTTGGCTGGCCGTAATTTGACTAGCTCTCAGGCCCTCAGGAAGGACAGGTACGACCTCAAGGTTAAACTCAGGGAGTTTCGCGTGGGTCAGGAGGTGTTGATTCTACTGCCCCTTGTAGGTCACCCCTTATCCACGAAGTACACTGGTCCTTATAGGGTGGTGGAGCGGCTGTCGGACCTGGATTGCTTGGTGGCCGCTCCAGACAGACGTATGCGCAATCAGTTATGTCACGTTAATCTCATGAAGGAGTATGTGAGGCACCCCCCTGAGCCTCTCACTGTGCCTGTGATGACGTTTAGCAGTCAAGGTGGAGAAGAAGAACGGGACAGTCAAGCTCAGGTGGAGGATAACTGGAAGGATAAGAAAGTCAAGTGGGCGCCTGAGTGTGAGAGGGCGTTTGGAGTAGTAAAACACCTGTTGTACACTCACCCGATCCTCAGGGCCCCTGACTTTAGCCTACCTTTCCAACTAGCAACGGATGCTAGTGGTGTGGGGGCTGGTGCCGTCCTTGTGAAAAAGGACGATGATGGGCTGGAGCATCCTGTTAGTTTCTGCTCGGAGAAGTTCAACTCAGCCCAGGGGAGCTGCTCTGTTGTCGAGGAGGAGCTGCTGGCGGTTGTGCTTGCGCTTGGGCATTTCGAGGTCTATGTTCCAGCCTATGGTCCGGTCGTTGTAGTTTACACAGATCATCACCCTCTCAAGTTCTTGGACCAGTTTCACAATCGGAATATGAGGCTGACCAGGTGGTCACTAAGGTTACTGGTATATAACCTAGACATACGCCATATTGCCGGTTGTGACAACGTGGTTGCAGATTGTTTTTCAAGGGTATATGATCCTGGGTAGATTGACACACGGGTAGCCTCCTGCTTTAGTTTGAATAGTATTTTACGCTTGGTGCTTGTTGGCTCGCGGTTGTAGCCCAGCGTATTGGGTCGTAAAGCAGGAGTTGAGCGTTTGGTATAGAAGAAAAAACTAGGCTTGCCCCTATAGTGCAGCCGAAATAAACAAATTAAAAACATAAAAATCAAATAAAAACTTTCTTTGATAGTTGAATTTTTTCAGTATGTTATAGCAGTAATTCTGAGTTGCACTCCTCTCAGAATGCTGGGCTAGAGAAGCTCGCTCTTGAGGAGCATAACTACACATGATTTAACCTATTGTGTTGGGGAGGGTTATAATTTTGTAAAATGTTTTGTTGAGAACTGTGCCAGATATTTTACTGCCGCTGGGTGATGGGAAGTAGAGATATAGCATGGGTTCTAACAATCAGATTTTTGTGAGCCTTGGGCCTCTGAGAATTTTTTTTGGGGGGTGTGACGTTAACCACTCCGTTAGAACCGCATGGCTTGTCCTACAGTGACTCGCTAGGATCGCCAGGGCAGTGGATGTGGCTACAGTTGATGTATTGTTGTGTGCTTTATTTCATATGAAAGCTCGTGTCATGGGCAGTCCAGAAAGGCTCTTTGTTTTCACCCATGTCAAGGCTTTATATATTTAATTGCTAAGTATATGTTTTATCATTAAGTAGTAATGATAGGATTTGAGAGAGAGAGAGAGAGAGAGAGAGAGAGAGTAGAACAGAGTGTGGGGATGCGCGCAGTGTTTTGCTATACTCGATGACGTCATAGCTGGCTGGCTGGTTAGAGGAGTTTTTACGATGCTTGGTGACGTCATGTTTAGCTAGCTTCTTTAGCATTGGCTAGAGGACTTGTTACCGCTTTCCTACGCGGTTCGAACTAGTGCTAGTATATATACAGCTCTCTCGCTACTTTCTCCCTCAGATCTGGTTTCTAGAACGCATCCCTCTTATCCCTTTGATACCTGTATCCCTCCCTGCACCTGAGAACCTTTTCCTCTGCCTATCTCTCTCATTTTCCATATCTTTCACCACCTTTTATTAATATTATACCCCCTCTGGTTAACTCTGCAAAATCAGCTTAATGCTGGCCAGTTGTATTGTGCGTTAAGGTCTGATATAACCCATGTATGTTAGTTGTTAAGATAAGTTGATCACGAAGCATTGGTTGGCATTCATATTGTTCAGTACCGCTTCCTATAATTATTAGTGTTCTGCTAGATTAGATAATGCTAGACTAGGAGTCTGATACTATAAGGTATTGTTTCCGATGGGTGCTGGCTTTAGTTAAAAGCTGCACAACATACCTGAGAACTGGAGTTGATTGGGTAAATTCTAGTCTGTGTGCCATTGAGAGTAGAGCATGCACGAATGAGGGCTTTTTGCCTATACCATTCTGCACTGTTCTAGGCTCGATTGTTTGTCTTTGAGGTACGCCAGGAGAACGCTTAATACTTCGGTATTAAGGTTTCTCAAGAGAGCTACCCTTCCCTATAACGTAATATTTGACGCACAGACTTGAGATTTGCACTAGGCTATGCGGCATGCCATGCGCACCAGTATCTCATATCATTGACTCTAGCTAGACTTTATCAGTCACAGTAGACATTAAGTATATTAAACCAATTACTCTTATTATGCATACCCGTTTATGATTACACAAGCATTTCGCAGCCTAGTTTGATGTATTGAGACACAAACGACTTAGGCTCTTTTTGTTGATAGGAATACTGCATTGTCGTGGCGATTATTATTATTGTTGTAGCGTTTAGGATATTCTTGGCTCCGACTGCATTATATATCCTGCCTTTTTGTGTGCATAGCCTGCACGAGCATTGTTCCGCTGCCGGCCTTTTTGGGTTCCATATCCGATTCGAGCATCTTGATAGCATCTAACATTTAAAGAAGATTCCTTGTTGGTGTTGAAGGACTTTAGTGCACTTTCTTTCATGCAGGATCCCCACAGGACAAGGAAGAGGATAGGAGAGAGCAGGGAGTGTTGTGAGACTCGATTGGGTTGGGTTGTGGAGTTGCCAGCCGCCCAAGCGAGTTGCCAACTGGGCAGTTTGTAGGTGCGTGTAGCATCGCTCAGTGAAGTTGTCTCACCATTCCCGTTCATCTCTCTGACGGACTCTCGGTCGATTCGGCTCAAGCTTGTTCCTCTCTGTTCGTTCCTCTCTGTTCGGAGCTTTCGCTTCCCGGAAGGTGAAGTAGTGTAAAGTCAGTGAAAATAGGCTAGCCTAAACAGACCTCGGATGCGGAAATACCCTGAGCCGAACAGGCCAAGTGGGATATCTCTATTGGTCTAACTGGTAAGGTGCCTGCCTCACACCCAAGGGTCGAGAGTTTGTGCCCCCACCAGGGCATGATATTTTCGTGAGGCTATTTCCGCATTTAACGAAGTTTAGGTGTGCTGGTTAAATTGTTCAGATGGTTGAGAGTAAGATCGGAGCTCCATAAATCCTCTTTCGGGTATGGTGTAAAAACCGATCCCCACATGCCTGACATTTATTGATTAAAGTAACGTAAGCTGTAACGTCTCTTACCACCTTACTTTGCATACCATAACCAAGCACCTTCGGTTATAGGTAGTAATAGGCTGTTTTCACATAACATTAAGCCTAGAGTAGACGCACATTTATTGAGGGTTTGATAACCTATTATCGCATATAGAACTATGGAGAGTATTTGTGTTCTTTGTTTACTGGGAATATACATCAGAGGTTGGATCTAGCGCTTTCCGTTGTAGCATTTATGCCATTACTAGTCCAATGAATAAGAGCCCTGATATATTTGAACCTCAGTCGTAACACCCTTCCCAAATGGTAGAAATATTAGCTCGATTACCCTATTAGTTTGTGAATTATAGAGGTTAATTTTCAAGAGTTTTGGCCTACTTACTTGGAATAGGGCATAGCGACTAGCTAGACGGTTATTTTAGGTGACAGAATTCTTATATAAAGTTGAATTTAGAAGCTTCTAAACCAAAGTTGTTGACAAATATAATGACCGAAATATGCGCTCGTGTGAATCTTGCATTTGGTTGAATCACACGAAACCTTTTGCCCGGGACTTCTCTCAGCAACTCTAGTCTAATTGATTGTAAGTTCAAATGTATATGAATTCAATAAACTATAATTAGCCACTTTTATTCTAATTGCCGATACCAAATCAAAAGAGCCACGAAATAATATTGCTAAAATACAGTTGATTATAAAATGTTGCCAGGAAAAGTGGACATGTGAATTCTGGTGAAATGACTACAGATATGAGGGTAATTAATTAACGTGAAGACCAAATGAGCCTATACCACCTGTTGGGCCAGATGTATAATTTACATAGCTATTAGACACTTGTTACTTGACTTTATTACTTCATTCCTGTTAGGTTGTGGTGTGTGTGTGTGTGTGTGTTAGTGTGTGTGTGTGCATGTGTGTTTGTGAGAGAGTGTGTGTGTGTGAGAGTGTGTGTGTGTGTTAGTGTGTGTGTGAGAGAGAGAGTGTGTGTGTGTGTATGTGTACTTTATCACCTAGAGTGGAGTTGTATGATCACTGTACAGTAACTTATAAAACTGTACGGACATATCCTCCAAAAGAACCTTGTTATATGGTAACATATCTTATACCTTTATATAAACAAATTCACTATATCATGAGCAAGAAAGTAAAGCAATAGATTCGTTAATTTAAGAAAACAGGGACACTCCTAGCTCAAAGGAGTGTTTTTTTTTAATTATCAACACACTTTAGAGTAACATTAAAGTATTTAGTAAATTGCATAGTTACTTACAACAGTACTAGTGAGTAATCGCAAACCAATTTAGGCACTATAACTTTACTGCGCTTTATTTAATTATCAGTACACTCTTGAACACTAATTATGTTAAATTATGGGCCATTTACCATAATAGACAAACATCCGAAATGCAATTATTGGAATAAGAATACTGATAAGATTGTATTCAGTCAGAGTTTAACAAAATAGTAATGATAAGATTGTATTCAGTCAGGCCAAAATTTCGGCCAAAAAAGTAATGAGATTATATTCTGCCAAAGTTTAACCACCATTAGTTGAAATATCAGAACATTATGGAGAATCTTGCTGATAAAGAAAATGTCACATACAATTGACAAAAGTTAATGCAAAATTAATTGAAGTCAAGTACACATTACAAACATAATATTATATATATTCTAAATACAAAAGTATGATTAAACAAACAAGATGGTGAGTAAATGAAGAAATGAGAAGGAAGAGAACATTGTACGATACATACTAAGCCATTCGTAATATATGAACAATGAGTCATAGCAATAATAATAAGTTTGGTATAATGGCGACAGCAGCAAAATCAATAAAGTTGACCGTGATATTAATACTACTCATAACATACCGGAAGGGGTATAATTATAGATTATGACTAAATAGAATATATCTATATCTATATATCTATCTATCGATATATAAATATATATATATATATATATATATATATATATATATTTATATATATATACACACAAGTGGTGAGCACGCTCGCGTGTGAATCTGAAAGACCCGAGATCGAATCCCTGCCACGGCGGACATTTAGTGGGTGCGGTAGTACGTCCTAGCATGTTTCACATGCTTGCACCCAGTCAGGGGACATCCTGACGACGTATACAGACAAAACACACATAACAAAGCCACTCCAACACCTTCCTCTCTCTCCAACACCCCTTCTCTCAACACTCTTCTCTGAGCTATTGCCGATAAAAATGGCATGTTCAGTCCTGTAAAGAATCGTAAGATTCAGAGTCGTAAAGATTCCAGGACGAGCTCATTAGCGGCGGATCCCCAGATCGACCGTGGTGATTGTCACCTAAGCATCTACAAAACAAACAATACAGTATATATATATATATATATATATATATATATATATATATATATATATATATAGAGAGAGAGAGAGAGAGAGAGATAATTATAGATACATATATATAGAGAGAGAGATAATTATATATACATATATACTGGGGATAGAGAAATATATAAAGACAATAATATATGTAGATATTTTACATAGTGTCCATTATATTGAAGGTTTTCTGTAAACTAGGCTTCCAAAGAAAACGACTGAATGTGTGTGTGTGCATATATGTGTTTGTACGTACGTACTGTATGTGTGTGTGTTTGCATGTCTGGTGTATGGTGTATGTGTGTGTGTGTGTGTGAATGTGTGAGTGTTCGTGCGTGCATATGTATGTGTTAGTGCGTGTGTGGTATGTGTAGTTGCGTGTGCATAAATGTGTGTGTTAGTGTGTGCGGTGTGTGTTAGTGTGTGTGCTGTGTGTTAGTGAGGCTGTGGGTGTGTGTGTGCGCATGTGTCTGTGCATGCTGTGTGTGTTAGTGAGTGTGTGTGTATGTGGTGATGCTGACAACTGACGACATGAACCTGCACCCCCTCCAAAGTCATAGAGCGCCTTGTACTACAACTGATGACACCTGACTTACCCCTTTCTCCAACACAACACGGCTTCAGGTTATTGCACTCCACAAACACTCTTCTTACAGACCTTACACAAAGAGCTTTTGACGCATCAACTCAGCTAGACCACCACACAGAGTACTTTCCACACTCGACATTAGTAAAGCCTTCGATGCCATCCCCTGCCACAACCTAACAAACAAAATCTACAACACAAACATGCACAACAACACAAAAAGATGGCTGGCCAACTTCTTAGCAGGCAGATGTGCACACGTATCTTTTGCCGGTCAGTCATCTAGCATTAGAAATTTCCCAAACGGAGTCCCGCAAGGATCCGTCCTGTCGCCCGCACTCTTCAATCTGTACATGCATGATATAAATACACCAAATTCACCCCAAATAACCATAGCCTCCTACGCAGACGACATAACATTCACAAGCACGCACCAAAACCCAGACACAGCAACAAGACTCCTTCAAGACTATCTCGACACATTACATGAATGGTGCACTACAAACAGACTCAATTTAGCCCCAGCTAAATCCACTGCAACCCTCCTCACAAGCTGGACAGGAGAGCACGATTACGTCCCGGGACTCAACATAAACAACACATCCCTAACACACACACACACACAAAATCCTAGGAGTAACATACGACACCCAAATGACATTCAAACAGCACACAAACACGAAAAAGAAACTGGCACCCAGACTTAACGCCCTCAGATCACTTGCCCACACGAAATTTGGACACAACAAAGAAACCACCACCACAGACTACAAACAATACATAAGATCAGTTATGGAATATGCAAGCCCGGCCTGGGCTTCTAACCTAGCTGAAACACATCATAAGACCTTACAGACTATTCAAAATAAAGCCCTGAAAATCATCACAGGATGCACAGCTACGACACCCACAGATCACCTACATCAAGAAACCAAAGTCCTCAAAGTCAAAGATCATCTAGACATGAGAGGCACACAATTCCTGGCAGCAGCCTCCACGAATCAACACCACCCACTACACTACATGGCTACACACCCACAGACACCAAGAAATATCGAAACAACACCCAGCACACGCTATCACACACAAATACTGTCTTCTCTCCCTCCCTGCCCACCCCAAACCAACTTCCGGAAGCACATCCATACTCATATCACTCGCCGTTCCATCCACTCACTCATAGACAACACGCAGCTGCAAGCACGACCTCCCGAAATCCATCCTTCTGAATCCTCCCTTCCTCGCGAGGACAGAGTCCACCTGGCCAGGCTGAGATGCGGACACCATCCGGCTCTTCTGAGCTATCAGAAGAGACTGGATGACTCTGTCGTCGACACCTGCCCGGGTTGCAACACAGCACCCCATACCATTAAACACATCATTGAAGACTGCATTTCACACAACCACTTACGCCAACAACACAATTTACACTCTTTGAGAGCTCTGTGGGAGAGCCCGACCGTGGCCATGGCCTTCCTTAAGGACTCGGGGCTGTTCGGCCAGGCAGCTTAGGGAACAACAACAACAACAACCTGGACCCCATAACACTTCCAGGGTGGACATCATAAGACAGAAACACGTCACTGCTGGATCATGATAGAATTGTTTAAGGGGGGATGGTTCACTTTATGGTCAATTTTGTCATATATACAGTATATTAGTTTTCTAGTTTCCTCCCTAGACCTCCATCAAACATAACAACAACAACCCCAGGATCCCCCTTCAAGATGTATTTGTACATTTTTCGGTAGAGAAATTTCCAGGCCGAAGGCCGGTTCCTCCTAAATTACAGGCTCGCTATCGCTCACCTTGAAAAAATCGACACCTAAATGACACGAAGTCTAAATATTTACCAAAACATGGGGCGAAAGGTCTTAAAATCGCCAAACTAATGGACTGAACGTATTAAAATCTGATAACTAAAGGGGCTAAGCATGTGGGAGAAAGGTGTCCAGAAAAACCAGCCCATCTCCCCTTAAGGATGGAAAGTGATAGACGCCTGTTACAGTTCAATTATACAAAATAGAAAACAATAGACAAACATAGAAAATGGCTTGCACTGGAAATTGATTGACAAAAATATAATCGAATCACACACAATGACAAATAAAGAAAGCAAATTAAGGTTATAGGTTACGTTTGGTCTATATTTTCAATTTTGTTTTCTATAATTTTCCGATTTGCTCCTACTCTTGCCAATCAATTTCCAGTGCAAGCATTTTTTTTCTATTTATTATAGTTGTGTCTATAGTACCCCAAGGGTTATTTATTATAGTTGTGTCTATAGTATCCCAAGGGTTATTTATTATAGTTGTGTCTATAGTAACCCAAGGGTTATTTATTATAGTTGTGTCTATAGTATGTTACGATCCAGGTTCTCAAAGACACAGGGCTCTTCAACATTGGACTAGATAATGGCAAAATGCAACAACGGTAACACTAGATCCAACCCCTGCCTAAAACACTGGAAAACAAAACACCATTACCGCCCTGAGTCGTGCCTGGACAACGAGGTATCCTATGACTCGGTAACTGGTGCACACACACTAGGCTGACGCTCGATGAAACAGCCTATTCTCAAACAGTAAAAGATTACTCGATTAGGTTACACAAAGAAAAGATAGTTAACGTGATTAATTAGCGTTACGGTAGATACTCAAATAACTGGCACTCTTGTATTAAAGAAAGTGCAATGCTAGTCCTGCAACATCAACTGGAAACTTCTGAAATAAGTCTGATGCTGGGAAGATGTTCGTAAAGAATCTTGAACAATTATAATGCAGAATACGGGTCACAATAAATACTAGGACATATAGTAATAATAGGCAGGCGAATAATAAAGACTGCGCAAAGGAAGTAATGCTCGACAACTAAAGAAATGCTTCGTGACACAACGCAACAGCCTACTACTAGGGTTATGCAACTCAACAACAACCTCGGCTCAAAAGTGCAGTGAATAATAATGTTGCATACATATAATAATAGGGGCTTATCTCTAACCAGTGTCTGCTCAGTTAATAAAGTCTAGCTGGGGTATCAAGGCAGGGCAACAATGGGTGAGCATGCGGCTCGTAGCCTAACGTTGTCCGAAGGTGGTATAATGAAGATTACGTTATATGACGGGGATGCTCTCTTGATAAATCTAGGTCTCTAGTACCTAGTTCTATCCTGGCGATCCCTCAGAAGTCAACATAAAGAGGAAGCACTATGTTGTGAGGGATAGGCTATGGCCCTCTCACACCACAGCGCTGTGCTCGCAAAGTAAACCCACCCGAAGACAACTTAGGCTCCCACAGTACCTGTCGATGTCGTGCAGGGCTTAGCTAACACTGCACACATCGGAGACAACGACACAGTAACCTTACCCCTAGTCTAGCTTTAGATAACCAAGCAGAATCACTCAACACCTTGCCAGGGAGACATATACCGGTCTACAACCTTCCCGAGAGAGGACACACACTTAAAAGTCCGTCTCTCCAACCTCAATAAAGCATAATACCTCCTTAACCTAATACATGGAAATATCTGAGAGCTTCGCGTACAATACGACTGGCCGACGGTGAACGTCTATGCTGAAACCAGAAGGGATGTTGAGTTTAATAAAGATTAGAGAATGAGAAAGGAGAAGTCGAGAGAGAGAAATAGTATGCAAAGTGGCGAGTATGGGGGACAGAATTGCAACGGATGTAGACGATACGCGTGTCAGGCAAGCTCTGAGCTGGTAAAAAACACGAGGCCGCGATGGGCAGGGACTAGTTGACCACCCGGCCGCCAACGCCGTCAGCGCCCAAGCGAGCCGCGGCATAGCTCACCCCGCTGCCAGGTGTACCCCCTCACCCTCTCTCGCTCGCTTCCCACACAAGCAACATTTATATTATAGTGAATATAAAATATAAGGCGCGGTCACAGACCAAAACAAAGACCATTTCTAGACTGTCTGTGGCAACACGACACTAATAAAATAAAGCAGATCATTCTAGGACAACTGTAGCCCATCCCCCCATCCTGGCGAGCGCTAGCGAGCTGCAATGCCCCACGCAACCATTCTGTCAACGCCGGGAGGCGTCACACCCCCCCCCCCCCCCAAGATATGGGACACTCAACCATGGGCCCATATCTGAACAGACAGAATGTCGCTAGAATCTGCCACTCCTAACCACTCTGCCACTCATGGAATGCAAGCTCAGTCTCCTCAAAAAAATACAACATTTATATATAAAAACAAATCTTATCACCCTTCCCAAACATAATACATTAATTCATAACATTGTGTTCCCAGAGCGAGCTTTAAGAAGCACAGCCTACTGAGGAAAAATCATCTGCACTCAGTACTCAGCTACAATATTATCTTAAAATTAATTATTAAAAAGAAAGAGTTTTTATTTAATTTTTCATATTTTATTTTAATGTTGTTTTTGGCGGATACTATAGATGTAGCCTAATTTTCGTCTAATCAAAGCCAACAACTCCTGCCCTGCGACCCTACGCTGATGCTACACACGCGAGCCAACAAGCACCAGCGCAAAAATACACCGCGAGCCAAGACAGGAGGTTATACCAACATACTGTGGTAGCCTACCCCGGATCCTCCACCCACGACAGACACTGACTGAACAGCGAGGGTTCTCCTGCAAACAAAGCCAAAACATTATCAGTGCCCTTAGCATGCCACACATCCAACCTGTGTTCCGGCAGCACAACAACACCTTACACTGACAAACTGCCCACTCCATCGCAAGACTGGCACTTCTCTTCGCTCCTTCCGGCAACGGGGCCTGCCAATAACCCTTCACTAGTTCTACCTTCGTGATGAGCGAGGCAGCCCCGAAGCGGTCTATGGTGTCGTCAACTCTGGGTAATAGATAGGCGTCTGTCAGGGATAACGCTTCCACACTCTTGCAATCAACACACACACAGACTCTGCCACCAAACTCAGGTTGCAAAGCCACTGGCAACGACCACTCACGATATCCCTCATCCCTCAGACCCCCTCTCCACACGCCGTCCAGCTCCGCCTTCACAACAGGCTGTCGAGCAGGATTCACACGGTAGGGAACCAACTCGAGCCTTGCACTGTCTCCAGCCTCCATGTCGGATTCTACGCCGTACATCAGGCCTGGAGAAGCAACAAACATGCGGACGGACTGCCACAGCCTAGTAAACAACTCCTCTTGTCGCTCAGGAACAAGAGGTTGCAACTTATCTCACAGAACAATATGCCTAGTGCCCTCCCACATCTCCTTCACCATGTGGAGAGGACCCCTCACCTGATGCCCGAAAACAAGCTCATTCGGACTGAAACCGAGACTCTCTCCAGGTACTTCTCTTGCCGCGAACAAATCATACGGCAGACCAAGGTCCCAATCCCTTCCATTCTCTGCGCAGTAACATCGAAGCATGCTTTTCAGCGTGGCGTGCCACCTCTCCAACACCCCTTGACTCTCCGGGTGATACGCAGAAGAGACGACAGTGCTGATGCCATGCTGAATCATAGTTTGTTTGAACAGATTAGATGTAAAACTAGAACCTTGGTCCGATTGCACCTCTTGCGGGTAACCATACCGCGAGCAATACAAGAGCAGGTTCCGGACAACAGTTTTCGCTGGGCCATTTCTCATTGGATATGCATCAGGATAACGAGTGGCCACATCCATGATAGTTAATAGAAATTTATTACCGGCACTAGTAGGGGGTAGGGGTCCGACCATATCAATGATGACCTTACTGAAGGGCGATCCACTGACAGGAATGGGGTGCAACGGGGCTCTCGGAATTGTTTGGTTAGGTTTTCCAACCCTCTGGCACGTATGACACCTTGCTATCCAGGTTACCACCTGCCCCTTCAACCCCGGCCACCAAAACAATTTTTCTAAAGCCGCCACCGTTTTTCTCACCCCTAGATGTCCTGCCAGTGGTATGTCATGCGCCAACCTCAGTAGGCTATCCCTGCACTCCTGTGGCACCACCAACTGGTCCACTACTCCGGACCCCTCTTGCCAACTACGTTTAGGGTCTTGAAAACGCCTATAAAGGATGCCTTCTAAATAAAAAAAATCTCCTGGCTGTGCATCGCCGTCCTCGTCGAGCTCTACAGCTCCATTAGCACACGTTTGGAGCTCAGGGTCCTCTAGTTGCAACCGACGTATATCTGAGGGTGCCAAGCGATCTAACTGCTCCCGGAGCAATGCATGACCTTCCCCGATACTGGGCTCCTCCCTCTGTCTCTCTCGATGTACATAGTGTTGCTGTCGTGGAGACTCGTCATGCCCAGCCTCGTCACTCTCGATGACAGGCCCAGGGGCTACTCCAGAATTAAGTAATGGTGCTAATACTGAATCACCCAGGAGAGCCGCCGAGTCAAAACTCTTAAAACCAACTCCAGCTTTAGCCTCCTCCTGTTGATCGTTCCTCCGCTGGTCTGAAGACGGAGGACTAGGCTGTGACACTTTAGCTGCCCGAGCTCGGGTGACAACACACGCCATGGGTTGTGTCTGGCACCGCTCAACCCACTCTTGCTCTTCCCTACTCACGTCGGCCGGCCTCTCGGCAACGACTAAGGGTAGAACCTCAGAAGCGGGCATTGCAAAGTCGTTGCCGAGAAGAAGGTCGACGCCCTCCACTGGCAGTTTCTCCACAATCCCGACATCCAATTCACGTGCCACCCCATCCACCTCCAACTCCAACCGCACCAGCGGGTATGACCGAGTTGCATTAATACCCTGCACCACCACCACCCGAGCCGCGTTTATAGGGTAGCCAGTCAAGTTTTTCATCAGAGTCTGGGAAGCACCTGTATCACGCAAGACCTCTACTCCATGCTTGCGCCCCGCCCACATCACGCAACCCCGCCCTCTATGGTCGCAAAAAACATCCTGAGCAGGGTTCGAGCCTCCCAGGTGCTTCTGCATTGGCTGTGCCTCAGCCTCTGACTAACTGCCCCGGGAAAACTCAGATGACTTCGGAGACACACCAATGTTGCAGGCCAAAGACACAGCTGCTGTAGGTGGTTTGCTAGGACAGACTCTTGCAAAGTGCCCCTTTTTATGACAATGATAACACTCCAACTCCCCTTTGGGCTTCCCTTGGTACTGGGAAGGGCCCGGCCCCTTCTTAAATGGGACGGTGCTAGTCTTGTGGTCAGTCTTGGTATCATGGCTCTTGTACTTGTTTGCATAAGGTATATCACTAACTCGGGGGGGTGGGGCGTCACGCCCCTTGTTACCTGCCTCACTACGCTGGGCAGACCCGCACCCACGAATTAGTGATAGCCGGAGGTCAGCCATCTCAGCTGCCTCCTATAGAGTTTTTGGTTGCTTTTCTTTAAGGTTAAACGTCAGATCGCCGCCTGTGCATTTGAAAAACTGCTCTAAAAGCACCAACTGTTTAATGTCGTCAAACGTAGTAGCTTTCTCCGACCTCAGCCAATTCCCAAAAGCATCGGACAGCTCCCGGGCATGCTCCAAAAAAGGTGCTCTCCCGACCCTTGGTAACACCCCGGAACTTCAACCTGTACGTCTCTGGTTGTAGTTCGTATGCTCTCAGGACAGCCTCCTTGAGTTCCTCATAGATAATATAAGACTCTATAGGCAACGCATCGTAGGCTTTAAGACCCTTGCCTATTAATCTAGAGGATACAAGTGCTGCCCATTTATTCTCTGGCCACTGGTGTTCCTGGCACTTCTTCTCAAAGCGTGTGAAAAATTCTGTTACACCACTCTCATCAAACACCGGAACCAGTTTCAATAAGTGCGAGAGAGACTGCTCATGAACACGGTTACCAGCCCCAAGTCGCTGTCCCGTTGCCTCTACTCGCGACTTCTCTACGTCCATGTCGGCACAGTACCTAGTCGACTCTAAATCAGCTCGGATTTTTGCTAGCTCTATGTGCTGAGACTGCTGACTGATAGTTTTTCTCTCTTCTATCTTGGCTAATTCTATTTGCTGCTGGATCTTAGCTAATTCGAGCTGAAACAATAATTCTGGAGTTAACCCTTGAGGAGGTGAAGGTGCTACAATGTTTGAAATTACCGGTGGTCCCCCCAGGGGCAACCCACCCTGCCAGTCACCACCCAACTGCGGAAGCGTACCCGGGGTCGGCAAACTACTGGGATGGCTGGGAGTCGAGTGTAGGGGAAGCATGGCCGAAGGGCTCTGAGCACTCAACCCATCTCGCTCACCAGTCACCCTGCCCAGTACACACGTTATCAAGTTATCCTTGGTCATGCTGCTAGTAACCGCATGACCGATAGCTGTGGCCAGGCATTGAAGACTGTACCGATCCATACCCTCCAACCGCTCGGCAGTAACAGGCCATTGCAAAAATATCCTAGCATCCTCCTCACAGTTCACCCGATTAACCCTTTCATCATGCTGCTGTTCCTCAGTTTCGACATTACGTACTGTGTCTCCATTCTCCTCTGACCCGGTATAAGACATGATGCTCACAAAAATTTCTCACCACAATATTCAGAAAAGAAGTACCCCAAACTCTTATGTAGCACTATTCACTTGCCAAAAATGTCTGAAGACTCTCAAGTGCTATACTACTTTGCCAAAAAAAAATTAACGTGCCCACTATATTCCTCAATAAAACAAATGACCACAACAATCCTGCAATTATCTCTTAGTTCACAAGATCCTGAGCTAGGTCGCCATTTGTTACGATCCAGGTTCTCAAAGACACAGGGCTCTTCAACATTGGACTAGATAATGGCAAAATGCAACAACGGTAACACTAGATCCAACCCCTGCCTAAAACACTGGAAAACAAAACACCATTACCGCCCTGAGTCGTGCCTGGACAACGAGGTATCCTATGACTCGGTAACTGGTGCACACACACTAGGCTGACGCTCGATGAAACAGCCTATTCTCAAACAGTAAAAGATTACTCGATTAGGTTACACAAAGAAAAGATAGTTAACGTGATTAATTAGCGTTACGGTAGATACTCAAATAACTGGCACTCCTGTATTAAAGAAAGTGCAATGCTAGTCCTGCAACATCAACTGGAAACTTCTGAAATAAGTCTGATGCTGGGAAGATGTTCGTAAAGAATCTTGAACAATTATAATGCAGAATACGGGTCACAATAAATACTAGGACATATAGTAATAATAGGCAGGCGAATAATAAAGACTGCGCAAAGGTAGTAATGCTCGACAACTAAAGAAATGCTTCGTGACACAACGCAACAGCCTACTAGGGTTGTGCAACTCAACAACAACCTCGGCTCAAAAGTGCAGTGAATAATAATGTTGCATACATATAATAATGGGGGCTTATCTCTAACCAGTGTCTGCTCAGTTAATAAAGTCTAGCTGGGGTATCAAGGCAGGGCAACAATGGGTGAGCATGTGGCTCGTAGCCTAACGTTGTCCGAAGGTGGTATAATGAAGATTACGTTATATGACGGGGATGCTCTCTTGATAAATCTAGGTCTCTACTACCTAGTTCTATCCTGGCGATCCCTCAGAAGTCAACACAAAGAGGCAGCACTATGTTGTGAGGGATAGGCTATGGCCCTCTCACACCACAGCGCTGTGCTCGCAAAGTAAACCCACCCGAAGACAACTTAGGCTCCCACAGTACCTGTCGATGTCGTGCAGGGCTTAGCTAACACTGCAGACATCGGAGACAACGACACAGTAACCTTACCCCTAGTCTAGCTTTAGATAACCAAGCAGAATCACTCAACACCTTGCCAGGGAGACATATACCGGTCTACAACCTTCCCGAGAGAGGACACACACGGAAAAGTCCGTCTCTCCAACCTCAATAAAGCATAATACCTCCTTAACCTAATACATGGAAATATCTGAGAGCTTCGCGTACAATACGACTGGCCGACGGTGAACGTCTATGCTGAAACCAGAAGGGACGTTGAGTTTAATAAAGATTAGAGAATGAGAAAGGAGAAGTCGAGAGAGAGAAATAGTATGCAAAGTGGCGAGTATGGGGGACAGAATTGCAACGGATGTAGACGATACGCGTGTCAGGCAAGCTCTGAGCTGGTAAAAAACACGAGGCCGCGATGGGCAGGGACTAGTTGACCACCCGGCCGCCAACGCCGTCAGCGCCCAAGCGAGCCGCGGCATAGCTCACCCCGCTGCCAGGTGTACCCCCCTCACCCTCTCTCGCTCGCTTCCCACACAAGCAACATTTATATTATAGTGAATATAAAATATAAGGCGCGGTCACAGACCAAAACAAAGACCATTTCTAGACTGTCTGTGGCAACACGACACTAATAAAATAAAGCAGATCATTCTAGGACAACTGTAGCCCATCCCCCCATCCTGGCGAGCGCTAGCGAGCTGCAATGCCCCACGCAACCATTCTGTCAACGCCGGGAGGCGTCACAAGTATCCCAAGGGTTATTTATTATAGTTGTGTCTATAGTATCCCAAGGGTTATTTATTACAGTTGTGTCTATAGTATCCCAAGGGTTATTTATTACAGTTGTGTCTATAGTATCCCAAGGGTTATTTATTATAGTTGTGTCTATAGTATCCCAAGGGTTATTTATTATAGTTGTGTCTATAGTATCCCAAGGGTTATTTATTACAGTTGTGTCTATAGTATCCCAAGGGTTATTTATTATAGTTGTGTCTATAGTATCCCAAGGGTTATTTATTACAGTTGTGTCTATAGTATCCCAAGGGTTATTTATTACAGTTGTGTCTATAGTATCCCAAGGGTTATTTATTACAGTTGTGTCTATAGTATCCCAAGGGTTATTTATTATAGTTGTGTCTATAGTATCCCAAGGGTTATTTATTACAGTTGTGTCTATAGTATCCCAAGGGTTATTTATTATAGTTGTGTCTATAGTATCCCAAGGGTTATTTATTATAGTTGTGTCTATAGTATCCCAAGGGTTATTTATTATAGTTGTGTCTATAGTATCCCAAGGGTTATTTATTATAGTTGTGTCTATAGTATCCCAAGGGTTATTTATTATAGTTGTGTCTATAGTATCCCAAGGGTTATTTATTATAGTTGTGTCTATAGTATCCCAAGGGTTATTTATTACAGTTGTGTCTATAGTATCCCAAGGGTTATTTATTATAGTTGTGTCTATAGTATCCCAAGGGTTATTTATTATAGTTGTGTCTATAGTATCCCAAGGGTTATTTATTATAGTTGTGTCTATAGTATCCCAAGGGTTATTTATTATAGTTGTGTCTATAGTATCCCAAGGGTTATTTATTACAGTTGTGTCTATAGTATCCCAAGGGTTATTTATTATAGTTGTGTCTATAGTATCCCAAGGGTTATTTATTATAGTTGTGTCTATAGTATCCCAAGGGT
>CM064480.1:45030399-45170399 GCA_032716605.1 Paralithodes platypus | reverse complement strand
ATAAATTATATGATATCCGATATTAAAGCTACAGTATAAGAAAAGATTAAGCTATTGATAACAAAACAGAGAAAAGACAATGGCCAATTTCTTAAATAAATCAAGTAATTAATTAATACATGGATTAATATAGAATTGTATATGCATATGGGACATTGTCCATTACACTACCAACAAAATATTGAAAAATTGGAGCAAGTTCAACGTAGTTACCAAAATGATACATAATCTATAAGACAAACCATACTCAGAGCATCTAAGATAATTACAGTTATTTCCTTTAATTCAGCGCAGATTAAAAGGTGACCTAATTCAAGTCTTCATAAATCATAATCATCAAAGGCATCAACAACATGAACTGTACTAAGTACTTTACGATCGACAAATCAAATTAATGCAGGAAAATGGTTGTAAAATCATTGGTAAATCATTTAACTCGCATGAGACTAAAAATGTCTTCTTCAATTGAGTTGTGAACTTGTGGAATGGGCTCCCTCGAGATGTTATAGACTGCAGCACCGTTGTTTCCTTGCCTTGAACCTGCGACTGAATGCATTTGTAAATTAATAATTGTTTTCTCCTTTTTCCTCAGATACATGAAGAATCGCTTATAGCTGTGTTATATTAATAACCCAAATTGTCCCCTACACATATTTCGTAACCCTGCCAGGGACATTAATCCTAGGGCATTACTTCCCTTTCCAATGGTCCCTTACCCACTCTGAACCACTGTTGGACACTTTAACGCTTCACGAGCGGGCCCGTCAGTAACTTCTACTACCCGCCAAGCGGGTGGTTTTACCCTAAACGACCTTGTTTCCGTGCTCTTTTTCATGCATAAACAAGAGCCAGAGCGTAATACAATTATGTATCCCTGAAAGGGCGATAATTGAGCTTTCCAATGACACCAGAACCATCCTTCTACGACCACGCGTTCTCTTGCAACGATCGTGCAAGACGAAGGAAAAATCCCTAAAATACGGTAATTTCCTTACATAATTCCCTCTGTAGCGAGGTAGTGAGTGTGGATGTGTGTGGAGGGGACGGCAGTTGCCGCGCGGGACCCGTGCCGAACGGTCAGAGCCGACCTACGCTCCTCCCACCGCTCGTCTCTCTCTCAGAGCCAACTATTGCTCAAAATTGCACACCGCCTGAAGTCGGTCCCCGCCACATAGTCCTTTCTTCTCTAGACCGACTTAAGTCCGGTCCCGCCAGACAAGGGTTAAGCAGCAGTGATTTAGAAGGCAAGGAACCTCGAGGGGTCGCTAGATCTGTTGTTGATTGACTTCCTTTATACTCCTTTGTCCCTGACCTCAACCTCGCTTTACATTCTGTGACTGCTTTCCTGTAAGACAAACATTACTCTTTACTACACTGACCTTCAGGTTTCGTTTTCACATACAGCACTAAACATATTAATTTTAACAAACCCTGCATCTCCCACTTATCAAAACTGTCCTCAGTAAACTGTCATAGACACCTTGCACTCACTACCTTCCCTTACAAGGGTACTCGAACATCCACTGCTCTTGTACTGAACCAACACAGGGACATCACGCACCCTCCCTCGGGTTAAACCAACATGTAGATAAAACAAATCTCACTCTGTTCATCCTCTGCATGCACTGCCAGTCTTACACCTTCACTGTTTTCAAAAACTTACAATCTACTCTGTATATTCAATTTACTCACTCTCCAGATTCCTTGCCTATCTACTCTGCCATAGGCTTTCTCCAAGTCAATGATGGCAGCATACAACTTTCTTCCATTCTCCAGATACTTCTCAATAACATTTCTCTGGAAGATCTGGTCTATACAGTCTGTCCCTTCCTTTCCTAAACGAATTTTCTCTTCACCTTCCAGTTCCTCTGTTAACTCTCTCAAACACAAACCTACAGTAGGCTACATCTCCCCTACTATGCTAAGGAGCCATACCATTCTGTGGTTACCACACACTCCGTTTCCCCTTATACAGGGAGAATATTATACCTGACTTCCGGTCTTCTGACACTCTTCCCTTCTACCAAACTAATCTACATACTTTCCGGATCTATTATATCACTACCTCACCTCCATACCTAACCTCTAGTATGTTCAGGATTCAAATTCACGACAACAGAAATATAATACTAACCATAGCAATACATATGACCTGATATTACTGTTAGCTAGTACAGTTGGGCTGAATTGATCCAAGAAGTTGAAATAACCTGAGCAGCCAAATTAGGAAAAACAGTGAATTTGGTGTTGAACGATCTATTATAGAGACCAGATTGTTCCAAATATCCAAATTGCACCAAGAAAACAATTTGGGAAGAACATCTGATTTGAACAAAATGACAGTTGTGCACAGAGTGGTGGTAGATTTGAACAAAATGTCCGGTTTAGGTCAATTGGCAAATTTGAGTCTTTAGTGCACCATAAGTGTAAGTAAGCTATCATTTCCACGATCACTTAAATTTTTGGGCCAGGTTTGGCTTATTAGCGTGCAGCAATAATTACATTTTGAGACCTTTTTGTCCCCACAAAAAGCCTTGCATTCCCATAGATGTGGTATCAATGGCTTTGTGATTGATTGAACGTAAACATAAGCAAATACAAAATAACACGAAAAAAAAAAAACATTGTATCACTCCGATATTAGTATTGTAAAAAAAAAAATATATATATATATAAATACATTATCTTCCCCACTCGTAGCTCAAACTTTTGTGGTGCAACATGTATATGTTAATACGTGTGTGAAAGTAGAATTTTATCAGGACCCCAATGGTAACTTTAGAATTTTGATACACCAATTAGTTACTGAGAAAAACGAAGATAAGTGAAAATATTTTAAAGGAATTAGTTTTTTTTTACTATAATTTAGATTTATAGCTTAATTTTATATCATATACAAATACATTTGAGTATATTCTGTATCCAATAAGCTAAGGAAGATAATGCAATTGTAAACAATATAATAGCCGATGTAGTTTTTTGTGGCGACCTAATGAAGTTGAGGCACATTTTACTAGAGTTTCTAGGTTGTATTGGATAGCTGACACCCTAAGGAAGAGATTGCTAGCTTTTAATTTATACTACGACTTTCCCTCTGTGATATAAACATGATCATGCTACAAAAATTTGCTGCAATAATGTTTTTACTGAAAGCAATTTTTACAGAGTACGTCGAAGAAACCGACGCAGATACACACACACATGCCCTGAATATCAATCGAGTAGATAATACGGTCATCCTCCACCATAAAGACATACAGGTATTGATGATCGGAAAAGAAGCTAAATTGTCAAAGTCTTTCTTTGAAATTAACTCAAAGAGAATGGAGCGCTCTTTTTCTCTGACACCCGTGTACGGTTTTCTACTATAGGTGTAGGTGTTGAGGTTGAAATGGAATTAAATTCTAAGTTTTGAATATATACATTAGTTATTCTGATCATATAGGATAGAAAGTGTGTTTTGTTTTTCCTAAAGGGAATGTTGACTGGTAGTCAAAAAGGGACTCAAAAGTACAAGAACAAAATTACTCTATAAATTCCTAAGGGTTTTTACGGGGGTTGGGGGAGGACTCAACGATTCTCTGAATATAGGGGATTTAAGGGAGGGCTTAAGTGTGTTCTTGTCAACTGGCTCTGGAGTAGTCTTGCTGGCGGTAGTAGCATCTGGTGACTGAGCTTGCCGGCATCGGGGGAGTCTTCTGTTTTCTTCTTTTTATGTGGGCAGCATCGTGCCTATCGCTTCCAGTCTCGAACCAGGCTTGTTTGGCAGTGTCGAGCCTACATCGTGTTGTTTGGGCAGCATCGAGTCTACCTCATCAAAAACAGGATTATGCCTGAAGTGTTTGATGGTTTGATCAGGGTGGCCGAGGTAGTGTCTTTTTTTCTCTGCTATCCCGGTGTTGGTGGTGGTGCGGGCTAGAAGGGCATGTGTGGCACGAGGTCTTTTCTCTGGGTTTTGATTAGCTGTCTCGCTGGTGACAGTGCCGGGATGGGGGACAAGGGCGCTCTGATGCTGGTGTTGAGGAGGACTTATGCCCTTGTTGTTTTGGGACTGGAGTGGTGGTGAAGCTTGCTATTATTATCTCTCGCATATTCAATAATTGGAAAACAGGCCTTAGTACTATTTTATAATTTCTATAGCCTGTCACCTGTAGGTGACACTGGACACTGAAGCTACTAATCTGAAACCAGGGTCTAGCAATAACAAGTGATGATGAAGAATTTTAAAGTTAATAGTTTTTATGTCCTTATTTTTTCAGTGGTTAGGGTAACTAATATACTGTAATGTATTATTCATAGATATATTTGTGGATATGATAATTGAATTGTTATTTAAGTTATTAATATTTTTATCTTTTCTTTGGCTTCAGTCTGACTGTTGATGAGGTGCTACAAATATTGGAGACCCCAGATAACGGGAAGTCCAGGATTCAAATGAAGAAATTAGAGGCAGGGATATAGAAAAAGTCACAAGTTTCCCTCCACAAGATGGGGCAGAAACAAATGAGGATTCGGATGATAAAAATACCAGAAATTTGAACAACTTTACTGCAGCTGAGTTAGTTTCGGAATGTGAAGTAACGCCTAATGTTAGAGAGACGGAAAAAAACTAAGAATGGAAATACCGAGAACGCAAGACAATCTAGGAACAGGAAAAACATAGACTGTGGAAAGGTAATCCCTAAACTATTTGTACCTGAGCAAGATGTGCAAGTAAATGACACTCTGGGTATGTTCATGACAAAACTGATTGTTTTGAACTTTGCTTTGACGAGTAATTGGTGAAGCTATTAGTAGACTTATCAAATAGATATGCTTCTCAGAAAATACAAAAAAAACCATTGCTTAAATGTGACTGAAAGTGAGACGAAAGTGTATATAGGAATCTTTTTGTTGACAAGATATCTTACCCCAAAGAACATTCACATACTTTCGGAGACAAAATCTGACACTCACAATGAACTGGTTTCATGTAACATAAATGGGAGGTTTTTTAGAGATTCAAAAATACATTCACACATGCAATAATGAACAACTTCCTGATAATGACAAATTTAGAAAAGTGAGAAAATACATAGATTTGAATGAATTTTTTGGGATGAATTCAATATCAGTATTGGTGACAAATAACAAATTAATAAGGACGAGACAGTGGTGTCATATTATGGACATCATGGTAGGAAGCAGCATATACTGTACATGGAAAGCCAATTAGATTTGGGTATAAATTATGGTCAGTTGCAACTCCAGGTGGACATCTGGTATATTTCAATACTTACCAGGGATCAAAGACAGCTCCACTTCCTGATCAACTGAGGCTAGGACTAGGCGCTTCTGTTGTTTATCCCTCTCATCTCTCTTACCTAAGATATTCAAGTATTATAGTATTTTCACTGGTCTGCCACTTCTGGATGAACTAAGTGAACTGGGTCACAAAAGAACAGGAAACAATTCGAGAGAACAGAACTGAGAAGTGTCCTTTGGAAAGTACATAATTATGTGATGGAGAAAAAGCCAAGTGATCAATGAACATGAGAACGACGAAAGCTATAAGCCTTGTTAGATGGCATGACAATAATATTGTGACATTAGCATCTAACCGTCATGGATGCCAGCCTGTTAAAAAAGTAGACAGAGTAGCAACTGTAAATAAGAAGATACAAGATATCAAGGTTTACTGTCCATATGTGGTGAACAAGTAGCCTACAATAAATTTATGGGAGGAGAAGACCACTTTGATCAGAATGTAGATGCTCAAAGGGTGTCATTTAGAGGAAAGAAATGGTGGCATCCTCTTTTTGCCTGCAGAACTGATGCAACTTGTCAAAATGGATGGCAGTACATAAAATATGTGGTAATAGTAAAATTACGTATTGTGACTGTGTTGCCCACACCTCCAGAAAATACACCCACAACGACACCTACACCCACCAGAGAAGTATACCAAGAATAGCACCCATCATTGTATAGCCAGAGAAAAATAAGAGTTTACCCCCCCACCTTTTCTATGACCCAGAAGGTAGTCTATAGGCCGCGTCATACAGAGGCCGAACGTACTAGGACAAAGTCCCGAATAGGATGACTTGCAAAAAATATTCAAATTTCAGGCGGGTCGGGTATATTCTGCGGAATTCGGCATACGTTCCTGACTATTCGTGGGTTGGTCTGATGTTGGTCTGATGTTGTTCATGTATGTTGCCGACATTCCGGAGAGTCGGGAAAAAATTAGTGGCTACACTAAATTTCCACGAACATTCGGGTAAAAAAAACGTTACAAAATGGTCGGATGTTGGTCGGGAGTTATTCGTAACTCGTTCGGGAGTTGTTCTGATTAATTCGTAGTTCGGTCTTCTGTTTCGGGACTTGTTCGGTACTTTTTTCAATTGCCGAATTTGTTAGGAACTACCCGAACAAATCCCGAACAAATCACGAACAATTCCCGACAAAACTTCGATAAAATTACGATGATTCCCTCGTATTCCCGACTAAACCCCGTACGAGTTACGAATTATCAGAACAAGTTACGATCAAATTAAGACAAATATACGACAAATATAAGATTAATTTACGATGAATGCTCGATTAATCTTGTTTAACCCTTAATTAGCGGCGAGCAACATAAGTCGAGTTAAAAAAAGCTGGACTATGTGGCGGCGCTCGACATAACTCGAGTGGCAATTTCAGCACGTAATGTGGCTGAGAGAGAGAGACAAGTGGTGGCAGGAGACTAGCGAGCGTATGACTGCTCCAGACCACCGCGGCGAACCTACTGACACAAATCTCAGCTCCCTCCTCCCTCTCTCACTCGCTACATACTCAATTATGTACTGAAAGTACCGAATTACCTGCTTTTTGCACTCGCGTTGCACGGTTATTGCAAGAAAACTATCCATCATACAAGGATCGTTATGGTGTCATTCGAAAGCTCTGTTTATGCCCTTTCAGGGATAGGTACTTGTTTTACGTTCTGGGTCTTATTTAGGCATGAAAATGATCACGTAAACAGCCCTATTTTGGCTAAAAACACCCCGCTGTGCGGTACACATAAATAAACCGCATAGGCCGCTCGTAAGGTGTTAATTAAGAATTAATTCCGAATTGATTACGAACTAGTATAATTAGCTACGAGTAACAACGGAACTTTCCACGAATAACTGCCTACGTGTCGGAATGCTAGTTTCGGTCCCACATGGGTCCGCGTGGGTACGCACACCTTCCACAATTTGCACATGACACAGCTGAATCACTGGAGCGCGGGACCGAGGCAAGGGACAAGTGCACACGACACCCTGAGTGGTCGCGACTGATCGTACGTTGGCAGCCGCCCGCACGGACCCCTATATATAGCTGCCGGGAGATGCATCAATCACAGTATTCAGTGATTCACCACTCTCTCCAGCCACCCACAACGACTCTACTCTACACACCTTCACCATGCCCAAGGGATCCAAACTCAATTTTAAAGGGAAGAAGGCTGCCAAGACCCCAGCTCCTACTACAGCCCCTGACAACGCGTCCATCGACCTGTTCCTCACCCATGATTCCGTGAATGTTATGTCATCAGCCTCGGAGGAGGAGACAGAACACACACAGTATGAGGCTGGCCAACGTCAGCAGCAATGAAGATGAAGATGTAACTACCCTACCCTACGTGTCCTGGCACGTACACGGCGGGCCCGCTTTAATTTCAGGAGGGTGTGGCACATCAGCTGATGATTGAGGGTGGCAATGACAAGCTCCTGGAAGTGTATGGCCCTCTCCAAATCATCGCACAGGTCATCAGGGGGTGCTGCCATGTTGCCGTGTCGATCGCTAGGTTGAGACTGGTGGGGTGTGAGCCAACCCATTTCATTTATATAGGGCAGGTACAAATGTTCTTGCTACAGTACGAATGTTCGTAAAGCAGTCTGATGTTGTTCTGATGTTGTTCTTCTCTATCGGTTGTTTGTCGGCATCTCATCGGTTTTAGTTCGGTTAAGTTCGGTCAAGTTCGGTTCATTATCGTAAATCATTCCAATGTCATTCGGAACTGTGTCTGGTGATTCGGGTATGTTCGTAACTCATTCTTTGCATAACGAGTTTATGTTCGGTTCTTGTTCGGTAGTTGTTTGGGAGTTTGTCGGAGGTCGTTCTTGACTATCGTATATTATTCTTAACTCGTTCGGGCCATGTTCGTAAACTTCACCATTCGGGAGGGTCTCGGCTTAATTCGGTAAAAATTTGCAAGTCATCCTATTCGGGACCTTGTCGCACATCGGTCGGCCCTCTGTATGACGCGGCCTTTACCTTCCTCACCTACCTAGCTCAGTCACCACCCCATTCCTACCTATCTTATCACCTGCCCAGCTCTTCACACCTGAATAAGCAAGCCCAAGGATAATTAAGGGGACATACCTCCTCCCCCCACCTCCCTCCCACCACACTCAGGTGAGAGTGACCTTCTGGCCCTCCAAGTCCAAGCCGAGCAAGGAGAGCAAGAAATCCACCTACCGAATGGTAGAGTTATTCGGTAGCTCACCTGCCAGTAGTTTGTCGACACTTTACAAAATCGACTACCTGGTACTTTATAAGACCACCTCAGTACTTTACAAGGCCACCAAAGGTACGTTACAAGACCAATCCGGCACTTTACAAGGCCCACTACCCAGGACTTTACATGGCCACGGAGACGGTACTTTACAAGGCCAATCTGATACTTTACAAAATCGGTAACTCCAACTCAGCAGTTTAGAAGGCCTGTCCAGCAGCTGAAAGCAGCCCAAGACAAGCCAGCCAGAAGCAACCCGAAGCCACCCAGTAGCTGCCAGCAGCCCAAGCCGGAAGCAGCCGAGATGACCAGACCAGAGCCAGCCGCAGCCACCAGCTGGTGATAAGAAGAAAGAAGAAGCCGAAATGAGATCAATAGATGACCTTAGCTTTCACTCGCCTGTGACGAGTAGGGAGAAATACAACAATAGTTTATCTGTCACACTTGGGAGACATATTGCTTTCTAATTAAAGAGTTTACAATAGTGTTTATATTTGTTCCCTTTTTCGGGATCTCTTCGAACGTCAAACCATATCACAATCCACACGTTGTCCCCTTCCATCTTGCCTAGGTTATTTATACCTTTTGTCCCCGTAGATGACTCCATCCACGACAACTGGGATATAACTATCTTTTAGTTAACTTTGCGCCTCTAAAACACCCTACATCATACTCTAACAAACACGCCCTTAGCCCTCTGGGTCTCAATTAAGTTTAACGCCTTACGAGCGGGCCCGTCAGTAACTTCTACTACCCACCAAGTTTTTTTTTTTTTTTTTTTTTTTTCTATATTCCAACTTACTTCCTCTCGGGCATAGGCTGAGAGCCTTAACATTCACCGCTTTACAATGAACAGTGAAGCCCGTGAGGTCTTGTTCCAGTCTAGGGAGTGAGACATGTGAAGCACGTAGAGTACAACGAGCACCTGCCATCTTGCCTTCACATGAGGCACGGTGCACACTCATGGCCCGAAACGACCCCATCTCTGAAGCCACCTCGTTCCCGTGCTTCACTGTCTCACCCCCTACACTCGGACTCTCACACTTACACACACACACACAACGTATGTGTGTGTGTATAGGGTGGTTTTACCCTAAACGACCTTGTTTCCGTGCTCTTTTTCATGCATAAACAAGAGCCAGAGCGTAATACAATTATGTATCCCTGAAAGGGCGATAATTGAGCTTTCCAATGACACCAGAACCATCCTTCTACGACCACGCGTTCTCTTGCAACGATCGTGCAACCGAAGGGCAAAATGGCTAAAATACGGTAATTTCCTTACATAATTCCCTGTGTAGCGTGGCAGTGAGTGTGGGTGTGTGTGGAGTAGGGCCCAGTGCTGGCGCGGGAGCCGTGCCGAACGGTCAGAGCCGACCCACGCTCCTCCCACCGCTCGTCTCTCTCTCAGAGCCAAATATTGCTCAGAATTGCACACCGCCTTAAGTCGGTCCCCGCCACATAGTCCTTTCTTCTCTAGACCGACTTAAGTCGGGCCCCAATAGACAAGGGTTAAATTAATTATTTTCTAAGACTCGTACCTCATAAACTACTTGGAACGAGGCCGGGAGGTAAAACATGAAAATATCGCTCTGTTTTAACCCAAAATAACCGCCTCTACAAGTAATGCATCATATATCATACGAAAGATGAAAACCCATACTAAAAAATATCAACACAAATATGAGAAAATATGGAATTGTTACAGTGAAAATTTACCAATACTATAACATTTAATTGTTCTTCGGAGGTTAACTTGTCATATTTTCATTATATTCTCAGCAAGAATAGTTTTTTTTTTAATATGAAATAAGATTTATTTTGAGTTTTCTTTCCTATGGTATCAGAATTTGATAATCATAAATTTTGTTTTATATGAATATAATAGAAAATCATATACCTGCGATCATAAATATGGTGCCGTGGTCAATAATGTTTAATCATAAGTTTTCACCCACAATAATTGTGTCTACTGTAATGTATTATAAATCAAACTAAAGAGGAAAGGCGACCAATCTAAAATATTACAGTATGTTAACCAATAAAACATGGAATGACCATAATTAAAAACATTTCCGACTACAATTTTTTTTTTTGACTACATCCGACTTCAACACGTTTTTATTTTTTAGTGATGACTATATGTTTTAATCCTATGGTTTTAATATATGAAATAAGAAGCATTTTGCACGCTCTTTTTAATGATGTAATCATAATTTGTTTATCATAAATACTTAATTCATATGAATATAATAATAAAGTACACCTGCGCAGAAAATGGTTTACATAATTTTCATTTTAACGTATAGCTCATTGCACTAGAGAAAGAATTATATAACAACAAACCCATTAGGCTTAATAGTTTTCTTCTACGAATATAATTTATTATATTATATATATATATATATATATATATATACACGTGTATATATATATATATATATATATATATATATATATATATATATATATATATACAGTATATATATGCAATGTTCACTTTCCACTCGTAGCACTAGTAATCGTTTGAAATACAAATGGCTCTTCCATTACACACATTTTTAATATATTTGTTATATAATTATGGAAAAAATATCACTTGTCTGACATACAGTAGAACACTAGCATAATGTATTATACATACATTTACATAGCCAGTTGTCCAGTGGCTCCTATCTGCCATGTTTAAAGACCGCGCGGTAGCGTGGCTGCTCGCATTACTGATGAAGGCAGACTGAGATAAATACTCGGTAGTGATTTTTTTAACAGGATACAACTATTTCTCACAGTGCTGCCAACGGCTTGGCTACTTTATTCACATCAATTGGCATTTGTAAACAAAATGCATGTGGAACTCTGGATAAAACCTCCAAAACATGTGATTCACACGGGTGAGCATCGTGGGGTTAATTCTCCCCTCATGTACAATCACGCTAAGAAGTAATGACTCGTTTCCCAGTACCTTTTGTTCAGAAAGTGCTATCTGGCAACTATTGAGGCTCTACTATATTCATATATTACACACCGGGGAGAACTGTAGTGAAGGACAAAATACCAAAAACCCGATATATAAGTATTGTTACAATATATTTATCTCATTATGTGAGAACAAACGAAATAATACGAAAGTTGAGACTAACCCGAACGAAAGAATGTGAAACTCGTAGTATTTCGCTCACTAGATTCAAGATTAAAATGTGGAGGAAGTCTCTTAATGCTTTTATTACTTTTTAAGCCAACAATACTGGGAGAAAAGTATCTCATAAAATTAAACCCAACCGTTAAAAGTAATATTCAACCCATGAGTGTCAATAAATCACGTAAATAAACATATAACAGATTGTTTTTTCCACATTTAATTCTCTATGTGGGACAAGTCTGCCTTAAAAAACAAAGCGGTCTCCAGTATATTTTTGGATAAAGCTTGAATACTCGAGAACAGCTTGTAATTTGTATAGACAGACGATGATATTTATCTTATAACATATTTAATAGCCCATAGGGATACCCATATAGGAACGAAAGATGGAAAGGCATGTAGTAAAGGATAAAGGTGGATATATGAGCGGAAGAGACAGTGGCGTCACCAGGGGGAAAATTTTTGGGGGGGGGCTGTAGCCCTGGCATAGATAGGTGGGTGGGTGGCGAGCGAAGCGAGCCTGAGCAGCTGGGGGGTCCGGGGGGGCGCTGTAAGCCCCCCCGGCAAATTTTGAAATTTGAGCAGTTTCTGGGGCCTTTTTGAGGCCTAAAAATGTGTATAAGTAAGAAACATATGACATAAATATTGATGAGCCTGATACCAGGCATCAGTCAGTAAGTTACAAGGCCAATGGTAATTGTAGGGTATAAAGCCTATGTGCAGATAATAGTTTTTTCTTCATATACTATCATACTATAGTCCATTCATTATAGGTAGGCCAGAAATTGTGACCCCTAACCTTTGTAATTCGCTAAATGGCTAGAGCAAATGGGTTGTAAATGTCCATACTTATTGCCTGGCTGACCCTTCCCAAAGGTAGAAATATTAGCTTGATTACTCCAGTCTTTCCTTAGGTATAGAGGTAAGTGGTCTAGATGTTTCGCCTACTTATAATGAATATACTATAGTTTGTAACGATTTCTTAGCATATTAAATTGGATAATTTGAAGAACTTTTATTATTGTACCATTATATAGATTTAATTGGCAAAATGCATAATATAATATTAATATACCGGTATATTTTTAGACTAAATAATTAAAATAAACCAATTTTAAAGCCCTGCGATTAATATAAATAATATATTATATTGTAAATATATAATAAGTCATAAAACAATACATATTGCATTTATATTTCCAATAATTTCAATAAATATAACGGCTCAAGCTTCAAAGAAAACCAAGCTTGGTGAAAATATAGGGGACACTTACTAATATTACTATTATGATTTGAGTCATAGCCATAGGTTTATGTAAATTGTGAATAAATATTCACATTACATAAACAATTCGTATTTAACCTATATGGATCAATTAATAAAAAGTAGATTGGGGGGGGGGGGGGGGGAGGGATGCTGGGCTGGTGAATGTGGTGAACTGGTTATGCATTATTTATTATTTAATTTTTATTTATTTATTTTAATTACTTTTGGCAGTTTTGGGGTTTGCATTTTTTGGGGGGCTGAGTCCTTGATTTGGGGGTGCTAAGCCCCCCCAAGCCCCCCCCTGGTGACGCCACTGGCCGAAGAGATACACTCTCCCTCATTATACTGGCAGTGACTGACTTGCATTTTTTTGCAGGCCTCCAGGCAGCAGGCCCAGGGAGTGTAACATGCTAGATAGCACCAGGAAATTAAATACTTTCATTATTCTATAAAGACATTGAAAACAAACCTTACTTATATATATTCAAACAACAGCATAAATATAATTTAAAAGGCCTAAATAGGTTAATTTTGTCAGTAGGCCAATTATTGGGAATATCCGGAGACCTATAGTTATAAATTAGGAAATGACTGGGCTCTGACGGGCAGTGGAGAGTTGCCAGCGGTAGCCAGATTTGGGGACTTTTGTCCGAGCCTTAGAAAAATCGAGTCATGACTTCTTAGCGAGATTGTACCTTAGTATCTTCCTCGCAGGTTCTATTATGTATAATTATGTATATTGTATTCATATACTGTCTATATGTCTTGTCATCCTCATTGTACCTTATGATACTTTATCTGCTATTGTGACTCGCAAATAAACTCATATAAGCTGTACTCTGCTTATATGTTCTAATATTAAGTACCTATATTAGATATAAGAACATCCTTTTGATATAATTGCAAGCTCTCTAAAGACTCACAAAGACAGTTTGAACTTGGCATTATAGTGACTTTAGGCATTCAGTAGTGCTGGTTTACTTGGGAACTTATCAGCCACCACCCAGAATGTCACCTTACTGCTATGGCAGAGGGGAAAAAAAAAAAAAAAAAAGAGTGCACCAGAAAGTACGCATTGAGGCTGCTGACTTTTACGAAGTTCCATCTAGGGTAAATGTAAAGGCTTGCCTCTTATTCGTCCTGTATGCGTGTATTGTGACGCCTACCAGCGTTGGCAGAATCGCCTCTCGGTAGCCACTAGCGCTCGCCAGGGACATCGAAATGGGCTACAGTTATCAGAGAATGTTGTTCTTTCTTTCCTAGCAATCGTATTGTCACAGACAGTCCAGTGGTGGTCTTTATTTTCGTCTGTGACAACGGGAAGTATTTTATTTCATTGATAGAATACAACATGCATTGTATATTGTTAAGGAGAGAGAACAATATAGGCAGTGAGGTGGTAGTGTGTGAGTGCGTATACATGTGCTGCTTCCCTCGCTCGGAGGCCCGTGCGCGTGCTTTCTCACGCCCCTTGATTGGCTGGCCTGGCTGGCTGTGTCACGTGACACCTGCTGCCTTGTGACGTCTCGGCCTGTGATTGGCCGACCACCGCGTCTTTGTGGGCTCCTGTGTTGCGGGGGTCCCCAGGAGCGTCCCTTCCTCAGAGCAGGCTAGGGACGCGCACGACTAACATCCTTTTTACAACTGTCCCCCATATTCCCACCATTCTGAAACTGTCTCTCTCACTCAACTTCTTTTCTTTCATTCCTCTAATCTTTTAACATCACAGCACTCCCTTTGGGTTCTGTACACGATTTCATATCGGCCCATCGTATTGTGTGCGTCGCTCTCAGAGATATTTACATGTATTAGAATAGGCTATAAGGGTTCTTAGTCTATGAAGGTTTGATGACTCTGTGTGTGTCTCCCTCAGCGTCCTAAGTTATGGAGGTTTGATGACTCTTCGTGTGTGTCTCCCTTATTATTAGTAGTGCTCTGCTTGGTTATTTAATGCTAGACTGGGATAAGGTTTCAGTTATCGTTGTCACCGATGTGTGTACGGATCGCTTATACCTACACGACTTCGACGGTTTCTGTGGTAGCCTAGGTCGTTCTTTTGGTTGTGTCTTTTGCGAGCGCAGCATCGTGCTGTAAGAGGGCATTAGCCTACTACCTTATAACACAGTGCTGCCTCTTTGCTTGACTTTTGAGGGATCGCCAGGGTAGAGCCAGATACTTGAGATATGGGTTTACCAAGAGAGCATCCCCGTCATTAACGTAACTTTAACCATACCGCCTTAACCCGGGAACTGCTGGGAGACTCTTAAGAGTTCCCCCGGCGGACTGCGGGGAGACTCTTATGAGTGAGTGAAAAAAAAAATCAACTTTTGACATCGAAAAAAATATATTTTTTTTATTTTTTTATTTTTTTTTGGCCCCTGGGCCATGCAAAATCTCAGTCCTCTACCTCCCCTCCTTCCCCACTTTCCTCCTCTCCTTCAGTTATCACCTATTTTCCCTGTTATTCCCTTATTCTGAGGTATATTTTCGTGCTAACATTAGCGAGTTGCAAGCAGGGTGTTGTCATCACTGATGGCAAGCGAGTGCAAGAGAGAGAGAGTATCGATCGACTGTCTCAGTGGCCTTGGGGGAAATTGGCGGGAAAGCAGATTGCCTCACCCATACATTATACAACTCGCGGGCTATATCTCCGATTTTGACCATCCAAACGCTGTTTTCACTCGTTTTATTGTTGTTTCAGGTTAATACCTTTATAATCAACCCATAATAGGCGCATATGGATAAGTATTAATGCTATTAATGGCACAATGAATATTTTAGTGACGGAAACACCTCAAATACGTCAGCACAGGGGGACGTTTCCAATTACCCCCATGCGCACTTCAGAGGTTAAGGACAACGCTAGGCTATGAGCCTGTCTTGCTCAGTCACAGTTTCCTAACCTTGATATCCCAGCTAGACTTTATTCACCTAGCAGACACTAGTTAGGACCTAAGCTCTTTTGATATGTATGCATTATTATTCACAAGCATTTATTAGTCTAGGATGTTGTTGAGTTGCACAACCATAGTAAACTGTTTCGTTGATAAGGAAGTGTGACGTTAACCACTCCGTTAGAACCGCATGGCTTGTCCTACAGTGACTCGCTAGGATCGCCAGGGCAGTGGATGGGGCTACAGTTTATGTATTAGAGTGTGCTTTATTTCATATGAAAGCTTGTGTCATGGGCAGTCCAGAAAGGCTCTTTGTTTTCACCCATGTCAAGGCTTTATATATTTAATTGTAAAGTATATGTTTTATCATTAACTAGTAATGATGGGATCTGGGAGAGAGAGAGAGAGTAGAACAGAGTGAGAGGAAGCACGCAGTGTTTTTGTCCCGCTAGATGACGTCACGGCTGGCTGCCTCGTGGGGGTTGGTTAAGAGAGGTCCTTACCATGCTGCTAGCTCCCTTGCTAGTGGCTAGAGGACTTGTAACCACATTTTTCCCACGCGCCTCGAGCTAGTGCGAGTATATATACAGTTCCTCGCCACTCTCTCCCTCAGATCTGGTTTCTAGGACGCATCCATCTTTTTCCCTTGCTACCTGCCCCCCGCTCCGCACCTGAGAATCTTTTCCTCTGCCTACCTCTCTCTTTTTTCATATCTTTCACCACCTTTTTATTAATATTATACCCCCTCTGGTTAACTCTGCATAATCAGCTTCATGCTGGCCAGTTGTATTGTGCGTTAAGGTCTGATATAACCCATGTATGTTAGTTGTTAAGATAAGTGGATCACGAAGCATTGGTTGGCTTATTGCCGCTTCCTATAATTATTAGTGTTCTGCTGGATTAGATAATGCTAGACTAGGAGTCTGATATTATAAGGTATTGTTTCCTATGAGTGCTGGCTTTAGGAAAAAGCTGCACGACATACCTGAGAACTGGAGTTGATTGAGTAAATTCTAGTCTGTGTGCCATTGAGAGTAGAGCCTGCACGAATGAGGGCTTTTTGCCTATACCATTCTGCACTGTTCTAGTCTCGATTGTTTGTCTTTGAGGTACGCCAGGAAAACGCTTAATACTTCGGTATTAAGGTTTCTCAAGAGAGCTACCCTTCATTATAACGTAATATTTGACGCACAGACTTGAGATTTGCACTAGGCTATGCAGCATGCCATGCGCACCAGTATCTCGTATCATTGACTCTAGCTAGACTTTATCAATCATAGTAGACATTAAGTATATTAAACCAAGTACTCTTTTTATGCATACCCATTTATTATTACACAAGCATTTCGCAGCCTAGTTTGATGTATGGGGACACAAACGACTTAGGCTCTTTTTGTTGATAGGAATACTGCATTGTCGTGGCGATTATTATTGTTGTAGTGTTTAGGATATTCTTGGCTCCGACGGCATTATATATTCTGCCTTTTTGGGTGCATAGCCTGCACGAGCATTGTTCCGCTGCCTGCCTTTTTGGGTTCCATTTCCGATACGAGCATCTTTATAGCATCTAACATTTAAAGAAGATTCCTTGTTAGTGTTGAAGGACTTTAGTGCACTTTCTTTCATGCAGGAGTGCCTGACATTTATTGATTAAAGTAACGTAAGCTGTAACTTCTCTTACCACCTTACTTTGCATACCATAACCAAGCACCTTCGGTTATAAGTAGTAATAGGCTGTTTCACATAACATTAAGCCTAGAGTAGACGCACATTTATTGAGAGTTTGATAGCCTATTATTGCATATAGAACTCTGTAGAGTATTTGTGTTCTTTGTTCACTGGGGATATACATCAGAGGTTGGAGCTAGCGCTTTCCGTTGTAGCATTTATGCCATTACTAGTCCAATGAATAAGAGCCCTGATATATTTGAACCCCAGTCGTAACAAATGGCGACCTTACCTAGGATTTGGTGAACCTACATTTATTAGCAGGGAACATTTGTTGTTTTGGAGAATATTTTGCAGGGATCAGCAAGAATATTTTTTTTTTGCAACATAGTATAGCCCTTGAGTATTTCCGAGATTTTTTGTGTGTATATTGAGGTATAAGAGTTTGGGGTACTTCTTTTCTGAATATTGAGGTGGGAAATTTTTTGTGAGCATCATGTCTTATACCGGATCAGAGGAGAATGGAGACACAGTACGTAATGTCGAAACTGAGGAACAGCAGTATGATGATATGGTTAATCAGGTGAACTGTGAGGAGGATGCTATGATATTTTTGCAATGGCCTGTTACTGCCGAGCGGATGGAGGGTATGGATCGGTACGGTCTTCAATGCCTGGCCACAGCTATCGGTCATGCGGTTACTAGCAGCATGACCAAGGATAACTTGATAACGTGTGTACTGGGCAGGGTGACTGGTGAGCGAGATGGGTTGAGTGCTCAGAGCCCTTCGGCCATGCTTCCCCTACACTCGACTCCCAGCCATCCCAGTAGTTTGCCGACCCCGGGTACGCTTCCACAGGTGGGTGGTGACTGGCAGGGTGGGTTGCCCCTGGGGGGACCACCGGTAATTTCAAACATTGTAGCACCTTCACCTCCTCAAGGGTTAACTCCAGAATTATTGCTTCAGCTCGAATTAGCTAAGATCGAAGAGAGAAAATGTCAGCTTCAACTGCAACAAAGGGCATGTGAGCTTCAGCAGCAATTAGAATTAGCCAAGATAGAAGAGAGAAAAACTATCAGTCAAGCAAAAATCCAAGCTGAGTCGACTAGGTACTGTGCCGACATGGATGTAGAGAAGTCGCGAGTAGAGACAACGGGACAGCGACTTGGGGCTGGTAACCGTGTTCATGAGCAGTCTCTCTCGCACTTATTGAAACTGGTTCCGGTGTTTGATGAGAGTGGTGTAGCAGAATTTTTCACATGCTTTGAGAAGAAGTGCCAGGAACACCAGTGGCCAGAGAATAAATGGGCAGCACTTGTATCCTCTAGATTAATAGGCAAGGGTCTTAAAGCCTACGATGCGTTACCTTTGGAGTTATGTATTGTGTACGAGGATCTCAAGGAGGCTGTCCTGAGGGCTTACGAACTGCAACCAGAAACGTACCGTTTGAAGTTCCGGGGTGTAACTAAGGGAAGAGATAGCACCTTTTGGGAACACGCCCGGGACTTGTCCGATGCTATGGGGAACTGGCTCCGATCTGAGAAGGTAACAACATTTGATGGGATTAAGCAGTTAATGATGTTGGAGCAGTTCTTTAAGAGCACGGGCGGTGATCTAACTTTGAACCTGAAGGAGAAAAACCCAAGAACTCTAGTCGAAGCAGCAGAAATGGCTGATCGACGGCTGTCGTTGATTCGGGGTTGCGGGTCCTCACAGAAGTACGATGTAAGTGCTAAGGACCGTTATCCTCCCCCTCCCCGGAACAATGACACATTTAAACAGAAGAGCCATGAAACTAAAACTGAATCCAAACCTTACACCACACCGTATGTGAAAAGTCAGGGGCCTTTTATATCACAGTATAAGCCGAAACCGAAATTTATGTGTTTTAGTTGCCACCAGGAGGGTCATAAGGCAAATGAGTGCCCTAGTCGACCTCCTCCGGCAGCCGTGTCTTTTGCTCACAGCATTGGAGTGTTCAAGAGGACATCGGAGTTTGTTAGAGGCATTTCTTCCGAGGTAAATACACTGCCAGTGCAGAAGGATCCGGAAGGCTTATTCCCTGTCCGTGATGCCTTTAGTGACCACAGGGGACTCGGTTGTGTGGAGTGGGGGGGTAGAAGACATGAGGTGAGAATTTTGTGTGACACTGGGGCATCGCAAACACTGTTGAGAAATTTCACTGGTAAACCTGTCAATACGGCGCGGGTGGTTGTGGTTCAGGGAGTTAATGCGACTAGGTCATACCCGCTTGTAAGAATGAAGGTGGAAGTTGATGGTGTGACTCGTGACCTGGATGTAGGAATTGTGGAGAAGTTACCTGTTGGGGCGTCGACCTCCTTCTCGGCAACGACTTTGCGGGACCTACTTCTGAGGCTCCACCCTTGGTCGTTGCCGAGAAGCCGGCCGACGTGAGTAGGGAGGAGCAGGAGTGGGTTGAGAAGTGTCCGGGGCAGCCTATGGCGTGTGTTGTCACCGGAGATCCTGCATCCAGGGAGTCACATTCTGGTCAACAATCTTTAGATCAGCGGAGGAAGGGTACCGAGAAGGGGTTGAAAGTTGATGCGGTTGAGAGTTTAGTATCAACGGCCCTTCTCGGGGACTCAGTATTAGGACCAAATATCGAGTCTGGAGAAGACCCAGTAACTGTTCCTGGAAAGGCAGAGGATGGGCTTAAAAAGACGAAAGAGTTGAAGGAGGACAGTGATGCACAGTCGGGAGATGTAGCAACAAGGTACCCTGACGCGTACCCTATGAGAAATGGGTCGGCGAAGACGGTGGTCCGAAGCTTGCTAGTGTATTTTTCCCGGTATGGTTACCCGCAGGGGATTCAGTCAGTCCAGGGACCCAACTTCACTTCTAGCCTCTTTGTTCAAGCAATGCCGCAGCATGGGATTGTTGGGGTTGTGTCATCTGCGTATCATCCGGAGAGCCAGGGTGTGTTAGAGCATGGCACTCAGCTTTGAAATCTGTGCTTCGTTGTTGTTGCTTTGAGAGTGGGAGGGATTGGGATCTTGGCCTGCCATGTGTTTTGTTTGCTGTGCGGGAGGTGCCTGGGGAGAGTTTGGGATTCGGCCCTTATGAGCTCGTCTTTGGACACCGTGTCAGAGGGCCTCTCCATATGGTTGAAGAAGTATGGGAGGGCGCAGAAAAACCTTGTTCTATGCTCAAGTGTGTCCTCAACAGTCGAGAACGGATGTTGCGCAGTCTGGAGTTTGCTGGCCGTAATTTGACTAGCTCTCAGGCCCTCAGGAAGGACAGGTACGACCTCAAGGTTGAACTCAGGGAGTTGCACGTGGGTCAGGAGGTGTTGATTCTACTGCCCCTTGTAGGTCACCCCTTATCCGCGAAGTACGCTGGTCCTTATAGGGTGGTTGAGGAGCTATCAGACCTGGATTACTTGGTAGCCACTCCAGACAGACGGAAGCGCAATCAGTTATGTCATGTTAATCTCATGAAGGAGTATGGGAGGCACCCCCCTGAGCCTCTCACTGTGCCTGTGATGACGTTTAGCAGTCAAGGTGGAGAAGGAGAACGGGACAGTCAAGCTCAGGTGGAGGATAACTGGGATCATCATGTCTCTGCGAACCAGTGGGCGAGGAACACGAACCAGGCGGCTCAGGAAGTGTTGCAACACTTACCTGAGCATCAGCGGGTGGCTGTGGAGCGCCTGTTCAGTTCATACCCCTCTGTTTTCGCGGAGCACCCAGGCCTCACTACCCTAGAGGTGCACGACGTGGACGTAGGAGACCACCCCCCTTTCAAGTCAGTTCCCTATAGGGTGCCCCCTATTAAACTGCCGGCCCTCCGGGCGGAGTTGGAGTATATGTTAACAAGGGGGCTGATTGAGAAGGGGGTGGTGAAGTGGACATCTCCCGTCACGCTGCAACCAAAACCGGATGGTAAGGTGCGATTCTGTGTAGACTACAGACGGTTAAACGGTTTAACGCCCACCAACCCATACCCTCTTCCTCGGGTCGACGACTGTGTGGACAAGATAGGCAATGCAAAGTACCTAACCAAGGTGGACTTGGTTAAGGGATACTGGCAGGTGCCCTTGTCCGAACGAGCGAAAGAGGTATGTGGTTTTGTGGTGGATGGTGCTACCTACCGCTGTAACGTTATGCCTTATGGTCTAAAGAACGCACCCGCTACCTTTCAGAGTTTGATGAATGATATAACGGCAGACATCCCTAATTGCACAGTATACCTCGACGATGTTATTATCTATGACAACAGCTTTACGAGTCATTGTGAGCACGTAGAACTCCTGTTCAAGAGGCTTAGTGAGGCTGGCTTGGTGGTCAACCTGGCAAAGTGTGATTTCGTGCGGGCGTCCGTGCAGTATCTTGGGTTCATGGTGGGGTTGGGACAGGTGTGCCCCCCACAGAACAAGATAGCTGCGATTGATCACATTCCCCGGCCAGCCACCAAGAAGCAGATCATGAGGTTCTTAGGTATGATCGGATACTACAGACGCTTCATTAAGGGGTACTCTACCGTGCTAGCACCTCTGACAGATCTTTTAGCGAAGGATAAGAAATTCAAATGGGCGCCTGAGTGTGAGAAGGCGTTTAACGTAGTAAAACACCTGTTGTGCACTCACCCGATCCTCAGGGCCCCTGACTTTAGCCTACCTTTCCAACTAGCAACGGATGCTAGTGGTGTGGGGGCTGGTGCCGTCCTTATGCAAAAGGACGATGATGGGCTGGAACATCCTGTTAGTTTCTACTCGAAGAAGTTCAATTCAGCCCAAAAGAACTACTCTGTTGTCGAGAAAGAGCTGGTGGCAATTGTACTTGCACTGAGGCATTTCGAGGTCTATTTTCCAGCCTATGGTCCAGTCGTTGTAATTTACACAGATCATCACCCTCTCAAGTTTTTGAACCAGTTTCACTATCGGAATATGAGGCTGACCAGGTGGTCGCTAATGTTACAGGAATATAACCTGGACATACGCCATATTGCCGGTTGTGACAACGTGATTGCAGATTGTCTTTCGAGGGTAGATGATCCTGGGTAGATTGACACACGGGTAGCCTCCTGCTTTAGTTTGAATAGTATTTTGCGCTTGGTGCTTGTTGGCTCGCGGTTGTAGCCCAGCGTATTGGGTCGTAAAGCAGGAGTTGAGCGTTTGGTATAGAAGAAAAAACTAGGCTTGCCCCTATAGTGCAGCCGAAATAAACAAATTATAAACATAAAAATCAAATAAAAACTCTTTCTTTGATATTTGATTTTTTTTAGTATGTTATAGCAGTAATTCTGAGTTGCACTCCTCTCAGAATGCTGGGCTAGAGAAGCTCGCTCTTGAGGAGCATAACTACATATAATTTAACCTATGGTGTTGGGGAGGGTTATAATTTTGAATTTTTTTTGGTTGAAGAACTGTGCCAGAGATTTTACTGCCGCTGGGTGATGGGAAGTGGAGATATAGCATGGGTTCTAACCATCAGATTTTTGTGAGCCTTGGGGCCTCTGAGAAAAATCTTGGGGGGGGTGTGACGTTAACCACTCCGTTAGAACCGCATGGCTTGTCCTACAGTGACTCGCTAGGATCGCCAGGGCAGTGGATGTGGCTACAGTTTATGTATTAGAGTGTGCTTTATTTCATGAAAGCTTGTGTCATGGGCAGTCCAGAAAGGCTCTTTGTTTTCACCCATGTCAAGGCTTTATATATTTAATTGTAAAGTATATGTTTTATCATTAACTAGTAATGATGGGATCTGGGAGAGAGAGAGAGAGTAGAACAGAGTGAGAGGGAGCGCACAGTGTTTTTGTCCCGCTCGATGACGTCACGGCTGGCTGCCTCGTGGGGGTTGGTTAAGAGAGGTCCTTACCATGCTGCTAGCTCCCTTGCTAGTGGCTAGAGGACTTGTAACCGCTTTTTTCCCACGCGCCTCGAGCTAGTGCGAGTATATATACAGTTCCTCGCCACTCTCTCCCTCAGATCTGGTTTCTAGGACGCATCCATCTTTTTCCCTTGCTACCCGTCCTCCGCTCCGCACCTGAGAATCTTTTCCTCTGCCTACCTCTCTCTTTTTTCATATCTTTCACCACCTTTTTATTAATATTATACCCCCTCTGGTTAACTCTGCAAAATCAGCTTCATGCTGGCCAGTTGTATTGTGCGTTAAGGTCTGATATAACCCATGTATGTTAGTTGTTAAGATAAGTGGATCACGAAGCATTGGTTGGCTTTCATATTGCCGCTTCCTATAATTATTAGTGTTCTGCTGGATTAGATAATGCTAGACTAGGAGTCTGATATTATAAGTTATTGTTTCCTATGAGTGCTGGCTTTAGGAAAAAGCTGCACGACATACCTGAGAACTGGAGTTGATTGAGTAAATTCTAGTCTGTGTGCCATTGAGAGTAGAGCATGCACAAATGAGGGCTTTTTGCCTATACCATTCTGCACTGTTCTAGTCTCGATTGTTTGTCTTTGAGGTACGCCAGGAGAACGCTTAATACTTCGGTATTAAGGTTTCTCAAGAGAGCTACCCTTCATTATAACGTAATATTTGACGCGCAGACTTGAGATTTGCAATAGGCTATGCAGCATGCCATGCGCACCAGTATCTCATATCATTGACTCTAGCTAGACTTTATCAATCATAGTAGACATTAAGTATATTAAACCAAGTACTCTTTTTATGCATACCCATTTATTATTACACAAGCATTTCGCAGCCTAGTTTGATGTATGGGGACACAAACGACTTAGGCTCTTTTTGTTGATAGGAATACTGCATTGTCGTGGCGATTATTATTGTTGTAGTGTTTAGGATATTCTTGGCTCCGACGGCATTATATATTCTGCCTTTTTGGGTGCATAGCCTGCACGAGCATTGTTCCGCTGCCTGCCTTTTTGGGTTCCATTTCCGATACGAGCATCTTTATAGCATCTAACATTTAAAGAAGATTCCTGGTTAGTGTTGAAGGACTTTAGTGCACTTTCTTTCATGCAGGAGTGCCTGACATTTATTGATTAAAGTAACGTAAGCTGTAACTTCTCTTACCACCTTACTTTGCATACCATAACCAAGCACCTTCGGTTATAGGTAGTAATAGGCTGTTTTCACATAACATTAAGCCTAGAGTAGACGCACATTTATTGAGAGTTTGATAGCCTATTATTGCATATAGAACTCTGTAGAGTATTTGTGTTCTTTGTTCACTGGGAATATACATCAGAGGTTGGAGCTAGCGCTTTCCGTTGTAGCATTTATGCCATTACTAGTCCAATGAATAAGAGCCCTGATATATTTGAACCCCAGTCGTAACAGAAGTACTTCTCTTTTGTGTCGAGCATTACTACCGTTGCGCATTTATAGTATTCTCGTGTCAGTTAACATTATATGTCCTATCTTTTTGTGTATTCCACGTACACGTGTGGTGTCCTGCCTCCTGCCTTTATTTATAGTTAAGATACAAGTATCTTATGAACATCAGACATTCTTCAGAAGTTTCCAGGTCTATGCTGTTATGTAGGGCACTTCACTTGCTTTCAGATAGGAGTGAAGAGTTTATTGTTGTTTAGAGTAACTGTATTAACCCCTAAGTGTCGGGGCGCAACATAAGTCGAGTTAAATAAATCTGGACTATGTGGCGGTGCGCGACATAGGTCGTGTGGCAATTTCAGCACGTAATGTTGCTGAGAGAGAGAGACAAGTGGTGGCAGGAGAGTAGCGAGCGTATGACTGCTCCAGACCACCGCGGCGAACCTACTGACACGAATCCCACCTCCTCCCTCCCTCTCTCACTCGCTATATACGGAATTGTATGGGGAAAGTGCCTAATTACATGCTTTTTGCACTCGCGTTGCACGGTTGTTGCAAGAAAACTAGCCATCATAAAAGGATCGTTATGGTGTCATTCGAAAGCTCTGTTTATGCCCTTTCAGGGATAGATACTTGTTTTACGTTCTGGGTCTTATTTAGGCATGAAAATGATCACGTAAATAGCCCTAGTTTGGCTAAAAACACCCCGCTGGGCGGTTCATATAAATAAACCGCCTAGCCCGCTAAATAAGGGTTAAAGCATCTTTTTATTGTATTAAATCTTGCAGTGATTTAATTGATCTTACCATAGATTCTTGTTTATGCATTTTTAACGTAACTTGCATCCTGTGTGTTATCAGGCTATACCAGTGTGGGTTAGCCTGAAGTAGAGTACATTTATGCCCAGTTAAGGATACCCCGTTATCACCGATTAACTCTGGAGGGTATAGGTGTTTTGTTCGCCGGCATAATTATAAGTTCGAGGGTTTGGATCTAGCGTACCGTTGTTGCATAGTGCCCTATTACTAGTCCAATCATTAAGTGCCCTTGTTTTATTCGTAGCTCCGGTCGTAACAGTATGGATACACATTTTGTGTATTATTTTGTACGGAATGCTAGAATTAGTAACCTGGGATAAAGGTGTTTGAAGTTAATAATTATACCTCATCATATTATGATCTCCGGTGACGAATATATATATATACATATATACAAAAAAAAAAAAAAAAAAAAAAAATATATATATATATATATATATATAGGGAGAGAGAGAGAGAGAGAGAGAGAGAGAGAGAGAGAGAGAGAGAGAGAGAGAGAGAGAGAGAGAGAGAGAGAGAGAGAGAGAGAGAGAGAGAGAGGCATAAATATGATTAAATATAATTATAAGGACGTAAAGACATCTTTGAAGTCATGGTCAGGATTTTCTAAACAATATTAATATAATACTCGAATTAATAAGCATTAATTGTTGCTCTATGGCTTAGGTTCTTCAGCTGGAGGGACTTAAATGTAGAACACATACACGAAAACAGTGTATATTAGAATATTTACAAACGTAGTAGCATGGACAAAAATTGATAGTCAAGGAAATGGGTGCAAGAATTGCTCACAAGGTGATACATGCATGAAACTTCCCGGAAATGTTCACAAGGACCTACTTTACAATTTCAGAGCAGGAGCCACCAAGATTTCTGTATTGCATAGCAACGGTTGCTAGGCAAAGCATTTTCCTTAGCAACCGGCAGCAACGATGCAGTTTCTGAACTACTATGAAGTGTTATGACTTTGTACTTTTATTTATTTTCCTATATTCACTCCTAAAATGGTTCAAAAGATGTATAAAAGCATATATATCTATATAATCGAGTGAATGTCAGCACACAACCAGGGCACACTGGTGACATCACTGCTGTGTAACTCAGCATGGGGTTCAGTGCCAGCTGATCTAGATATACTAGTACTTTAATAAGTACTAGTATATCTAGATCAGTGTCCCAAATGCTATCTAACAGCCCCAAATCCACTAGCTACTAAACTGTAGTTTGTAGTTGGTAGATGTAGTTAGATAGCCGCGCCTGAATTGACAGGATGTGCCAGCGCGGGAGAGCCGAGCCAAGGGTAACGGGGCTAAAGAATTACCCGGAAGGTGTACAGATCGCACAGGACTTAAATGGCACTGGATGAACGATCGGGCTAGGTGTAGGGAAACTGAACCTAGTTGTATCCCATAAAGGAATGTGTGCAACAGATGTATTTGATAAAGGTGGTAAAAGGATAAACCCTCGGCCTTAATCATATTTTGTTTCCAGTTTCAGCAAGTTTGATATATTTGATCTGCGCACAGTGATAGTCAAGACATACTGAATATTCACAGAAATGGCCAGTGCCTCATCTTCATCTGTTCAAGCAACTGATTGGACTATCTGTGTTTTTTGTCAACTGGACACCAAAGAGTCTCTCATATCACCAACTGACAGAGGCTATGAAACCATAGTAGACAACATCACACAGTTTAGTAACCTTGATTCAATGCCAATCAAAATCAATCTGGCACGACTTGACCATGGGAATGGTATTCAATTAACATTGAAAGAACAGAATGCAAAGTGGCACAAATCTTGTTATCAGAAGTTTTCACATACCAAACTGGAACGCGCAAAACGAAAGCACAAGTCTGAGGAAGATGGGACTGCTTCAAAACGAATTTTCACACGTAGCACTAGCAGTGGTGGTGATACTGCCTCAAGTGGAACAGTTGGCAGCAATTATCCCAAATGCTTCTTTTGTTCCCAGCAGCAAACAAAGGAGAACCTCCGCGAAGTCTGTACATTTCAACTAGATTTTCGTGTGAGGAAATGCGCACATGATCTACAAGATGAAAATCTTCTTGCAAAATTAAGTGCAGGAGACCTTATTGCCCAAGAGGCAAAGTATCATGCAAACTGCCTTACAAACCTGTACAATAGAGCACGTGCAAAGGTATCACAGGATCAGGATGCCTCAGATGACCAGACATGTAAAGGAATTGCTTTGGCTCAGCTGATTTCCTACATTGAGGAGAAGAGGCAAGATGAGGATGTGAAGGTGTTCAGACTTGCAGATCTTGTGAAGCTCTACACTGACAGGCTAAATCAACTTGGAGTGGATGTTACTGCACGAGTAAACAGTAAGCATCTGAAAGACCGCATTCTCATGCATCTCCCAAGGATGAAAGCTTACAAAGAAGGACGAGATGTGTTCATGGCTTGTGAAGAAGATGTTGGCTCTATTCTCCGAGAAGGATACCAGACTGATCGAGACGAGCAGAGTGTCATGATGACCCAAATTGCTGAAATGATCCGACAGGACATCTTCGCACACAAAATAACATTCTCTGGATCGTTTGGCCATAACAGCCAAGTGGAGTCTGTTCCACGGTCCCTTTTGTCACTGGTCAGCATGCTTATCAATGGTTCAAACATCACAGATCAAACATCCAACACAACTATCAGCCAACCAATACTATCCATTGCTCAGCTGTTGGTGTACAACAGCATCAAGAGACGCAGGGATTCTGTGAGAAATCCACAAGTATATCACAGCAAAGATCGTGAAACGCCACTACCCGTCTATGTAGGTCTTAAGGCTCATGCACTAACCAGAGATAGAAAGTTGATTGAGAGTCTATATACTCTTGGTATGTCGGCATCATACAACCGCACAATGGACTTGATCACATCATTGGGTAATAACGTCTGTGACTATTACCATCAGATTGGCACAGTCTGTCCTCCTCAACTTCGCAAAGGGCATTTCATCACCAGTGCTGCAGACAACATCGACCACAACCCTAGCTCTGCGACATCTACAAGTTCATTCCATGGCACCAGCTTGTCCTTGTTCCAGAATCTCACTCCGCGAGATGTCTGTGAAGATGAAGACAATGGCCAAGGATTCACTAATTCAATAACTCAAGAGAGGGGGTTGAGGAAAATGAGTGACTTGCCCTTTTCGTACACTGAACTGAAACCAACACGGTTGCCAAAAAATGACGTCTTTGTCCCACCCATCCCTGCAGACCTGGCTTCTTCCAACACCCCTTTGACCAAGGACATGGACAAGGAATATGACTGGCTGAGTCATGTTGAGAAACATCATGCAGATGACATATCAGCAGAGGTGACTTTGTCTTGGGCAGCATACCATGCCAGCAGAGTGCCAGACTCAGACATTCTGCCATCTGTGAATGCCATGATGCCTCTCTTTGTTGAGGAAGCCAGCTCACCATCTATGCTTTGGCATTGCATGGAAGTGGTGAAGTCAGCAGTTCATCACCTCAACCCTGGCCAGACTCCAGTGATTAGTGGGGACCAACCTCTGTATGCTACACTGAAGAAGCTGCAATGGAATATGTCCGAACTGTATGGTGAGGACAAGTTTGTAATGCTTATGGGGGGTCTACACACTGAAATGACAGGCTTGAAAGCTTTGGGTCATTGGCTTGATGGAAGTGGTTGGGTGGAAGTTCTCCAGGAAGCTGATGTTGCCACACCAGGCATTGCTGAGTCCTTCCTGAAGGCATCACATGTGACTCGAACCCGTCATGCTCACGAAGTCACTGCATGTGCATTGTACATCCTTCTCAAGAAGGCTTATGATGGATATGTTGCAAACAATTCCGAAGAATCCACAGACACTTTCAGCACATGGTGTGAATGGCGAAAAGCTGAAAGTCCTCAGTTCATGTACTGGCATAAGAGTCTAGAGCTGGAACTTCTCTTGTTCACATTTGTGCGATCACTACGTACTGGTGACTTTGATTTGTATGTGGATACATTGAAGAAATTGACACCTTGGTTCTTCAGTCTCAACCACACCCACTACGCACGTTGGATGTCCGTACATGTGCGTGACATGAGCAGTCTATCTCACACTCATCCAGATGTTGCCAAAGAATTTCAGCAAGGCAAGTTTGTTGTGGCAAAATCCCAGAGAAAATTCTCCCTCATTGCTGTCGATCACTGCCATGAACAAAACAATGGAGTAATGAAGGATGAAGGCGGAATCATCGGGCTTACCCAGGATGCAAACTCCCTCTTGAGATGGGCAGTGGCAGGACCAGAACTTGTCAGAGTAATTTCTGAGTTTGAAGCGACCATGGTAGGGAAACAACAAAGTTCTGGGCAAAGAAACCATCATGAACAAACCCGGACAACCCAGAAGTTGTTTGCTGGACAGGTTCAGGCGGTAGTTAGTGTATTGGAGGACATGGGGAGCCAATTTGAGGAGGAAGGGCAGGACCTTCTCAGACTCCATACAAAGGACATCATGGATGAGCAGTCAGTCGAGTGTCTAACCACTCTCGCATCAAAGGGTCAGGAGCAGTATGCAACATTTGTGGAAGAGCGGCTCAGAACAAATACTAAGCCAATCACAGCAACAATTACCAGGAACAAGGTGGTACTGTTCAATGTCCAAGGCAAACGATCAAACAAATCAGGGGACAAAGTCAGTCTCCTCAAAAGTGAATCTTCGCTGTTTGCAAGTCTGTATGTTGCATGTCAGACAAGGAAAGGTGACTTGAACAATTTCTTCAATCATGAAAACCTCCCATTTCCTCCATCTCTGTCTGCCTATGGGCAGCTACGTCCAGGGAAGAAGTCTGATCTCATAGAATGTCTTGAAAAGAAAGTAGGGTCATCAAATGATGTGACACCAGAGACTGAAGTGCGAATCATGGATGGTGCGGCACTTGTTCACTTTCTTAGACCTGAGGGCTGCAAGACATTTGGAGACTATGCTGCCAAGGTCTTTCTTCCATACATAAACAATGCTCAAAGTCAGGCTCTGAGAGTGGATGTTGTCTGGGACCAGTACTTCGATAACAGCCTCAAGTCACAGACAAGAGAACAACGTGTCACTGGTCCTATTCAGCGCAGACGAGTTGGGGCGTCTAGCCCAACACCAAAGAACTGGCAGCAGTTCCTTCGCTTGGCCAACAACAAGACAGACCTGTTTACATTCCTGAACAAGGAACTGCTGGAAAATGCATCAGGAGACCAGACTCTCATTGTTACTGATGGTGCCAATGTGCTATGCTTACCTACACGAGACACCAGCAACATTGCTCCCTGCAACCATGAGGAGGCAGACTCGAGGATCATGGTGCATGTCAGTGATGCTGTTATGCAGGGCTTCCACAAGATCCTTGTTCGAACTGTGGACACTGACGTGGTAGTATTGGCAGTGGCAGTCGTACAGCAGCTGGCTCAGAGACAGCAGATAGAACTCTGGATTGCCTTTGGTTGTGGAAAGGACTTTAGGTACATCCCAGCTCATGAAATATGTGCTTCACTTGGCACAGAAAGATCCTTGGCACTGCCTGTGTTCCATGCTTATACAGGTTGTGATACCGTGTCCCATCTGGTCCAGGTGGGAAAGAAGACTGCATGGAAAGTGTGGGAGGCACATGATGAATTTACTGCGACATTCTATGAGCTGCACAATGCACCTGAACAAATTGGTGAAGCGACTGAGGCTTCTCTGGAGTACTTCACCATTCGACTCTATGACAGGACAGCAACTTCTCATTCTATCAATGAAGTCAGAAAGAATCTGTTCATCCACAAAGGACGTCAGATATCATGTCTACCACCAACCAAGGCTGCTCTACAGCAACACATGAAGAGGGCAGTACTACAAGGTGGGCACCACTGGGGCTGCACCACGGTGCCAGAACGACAGTTGCCCTCTCCAAGTGAGTGGGGATGGACTTGCCCAGAAAAGTGGAGGCCTCTGTGGTCTAACTTGCCCGAAGCCAGTGCAACCTGCCCAGAACTACTGAAGTGTTCTTGCCGAGGAGGATGCACAGACTGCAAATGTGTTGATGCGCATCTAAAATGCACAGCCTACTGCAAATGCAAAAGTGACTGTGACAACAGTGTCTGAAGCTTTAGGAGTGGCATTTTTATAGCCTGACTTGCCCTAAATTGGATTTTATGCCACATAATTCTTGTATATGATCTCCAAATGCAATGCTACATGTTTTTTAGAACAAGGAGTTGAGAAAAAAACCATAGCACCTCACAGTTTTCCAGAAACTGCATTGTTGCTGCCGGTTGCTAAGGAAAATGATTTGCCTAGCAACCGTTGCTATGCAACACTGAAATCTCGGTGGCTCCTGCCCTGAAATTGTAAAATAGGTCTTTGTGAACTATTGTGGAAAGTTTTATGCTTGTATCACCTTGTGAGCAATTCTTGTCCTATTTAGTACCGATTGCCTAGTAGGTTAACAATAGAATAACAATAGTATGAGACTAATGCAATAATTTTAATGGCAAAGTAATGGGCTGAATACAGAAGCCTAATGTACTGTATATAAGATAAGTAGACATATAACACCTTTGGGAGATCGACTAAATTTCGGGGAGGGGGGGGGGGGAGATTTAGGTGAAGTACAAATTTATGTGTGAGCATATGGGGTGTGGAGGCTTTTATGTAACTACATACAAAAGTACTTGGTAACTCCTATTGAAGCTTTAATAATTTTCCGGAGGTGACAGGTATGTTACAGGGACGTGTTTCTGCTTAAGTAGAGGAAGGGAAGATTGAGTCCATCAAAGGTCGCCGTCCATCTTCTCGTCACGACCAGGGATGGTGTCTTCTGCTTGTCACCCCCGATAGTGGTGTAATTGGCAGGCATTCCAGATCACTCAGCTGGTATCACAGGCCAATGTCCTTGAGATGGCGTTGGTATCACAAACAACTCCAGCTGGTATCACAGGCCATTGGGCTGGGGAGGTGTGTTTGGTATCGCAGATCACTCGGCTCAAGTTGGCTGGTATCACAGGGTGATGCTCGGGCTGTGTGGTTAGTATCGCAGATCACTTGGCTGGTATCACAGGGTGATGCTCGGGGTGTGTGGTTAGTATCGCAGATCACTTGGCTGGTATCACAGGGTGATGCTTGTGGTGTGTGGTTAGTATCGCAGATCACTTGGCTGGTATCACAGGGTGATGCTCGTGGTGTGTGGTTAGTATCGCAGATCACTTGGCTGGTATCACAGGGTAATGCTCAGGGTGTGTGGTTATTATCGCAGATCACTTGGCTGGTATCACAGGGTGATGCTTGGGGTGTGTGGTAGTATTGCAGATCACTTGGCTGGTATCACAAGCTGAAGCTCGGGGTGTGTGGTTAGTATTTGCAGATCACTTGGCTTGCAGGTTTATGAAATGGTGGAGTGGTGACAAGGGTGGAGAGGTTACAGGAGGAATTTGGAAGGAATCTAAGTATAATAGGGAGGGAGTGCAAGAAACTGTTCTTTTTTGTCACTCTCAAACTAAATATTTCTGCGCTGTTTATCTCTCCCCTAATTCTACAGACTATCCAAAATTCTTGACTCTCTAACTTCTAAAGTGGAACACATTCTTTCCATCTCTCTAATTGCAGAAATCTCCATCTTAGGAAATTTCAATGTTCACCACCGCCAATGGCTCTCCGCTCATTTCACTGACCAAGCTAGTAAACAAGCCTACATCTTTTCTATCCTAAATGACCTAGAACAGTTGTCCAGCACCCTACTCATATTCCTGACCGCCTTGGAGATCGGTCCAACATTCTTGACTTATTCTAACCTCTAATCCTTCTATTTTCGCGGTAAACCTTTTCTCTCTGTTGACTTCCTCCGACCACAACCATAGCTCTGTTACCTGTCCTATCTCTCCAGTACGGCCATCCGATCCTCCCACCCAGCGGTGCTTATGGCAATTTGGCGCTGCAGACTGGGAGGCTCTTTGGCCAGGGGTGTTCGGAGTGTGCTGAGCGCATTACCGAGGTAATCCATTCGAACATGGAGGCATACATTCCATTTTCCTTCTCTCAGCCAAATACAGAATTTATTTGGTCTACTCATTCTTGTTCTACTGCTGTCTGCAATAGGAAGGAAGCATTCAAACTGTACCAACACCTTCAAACTCAATAAATTTTGTGATTTTTGTATTTTTGCCTGGAATCAAGCCAACTCTGTTCTTTGACTTGCCAAAAACTCTTTCATCAATAACAAATCCTCTGAAATTTCCAACTCTAGCTCTTCCCAATCTTTCTGGAATCTAGCCAAAAACCTCTCCAACAATTTTACTTCCTCGTCTTTTCCTCTTCTTTTCCACTCTGACGTTACCACCGTCACATCTTCCTCTGACAAAGCTAAAAACTCTTCGGCTCAAACCTTTGCAAAAAACTTCACCTTGGATGATTCTGATGCTATTCCTCCCTCTGCAACCCTCTACCTCTTATTTATGCCTATTATCCTAATCTCATCTAAGTACACTTTCAGAAATTACACTTTCTGCACTCTTTGTGCTTAATATTAAGAAGACTTATGGACCAAATGATGTTCCTCCTGTTGTACTAAAAAACTGTTATTCCATGCGGACTCCCTGCCTAGGCAAGCTCTTTTGTCTCTGTCTTTCCTCTTACGGCTTTCCTTCCTGCTGGACGTTTGCCCTCATTCAACTTATCCCATAGAAGGGTGACCGCTCTCAACCCTCCAACTATTGTCCAATTGCTCTCATTTATCGCATCTCTAAAGTTTTTGAAACTATCCTTACTTCAAAATTTATAAGCATATATCTTCCCAAAATCTATTTTCAGACCGCCAGTACAGATTCCTTAAGGGCCTCTCCACTGGTGATCTTCTTTCTTATCTTACTAACTCCTGGTCATACTCCTTTCGGGACTTTGGTGAGACCTTTTCTAATGTGCTAGACATATCGAAAGCCTTCCGATAGATTCTGGCACACATCTCTAATTTCTAAACTTCTGTTCTTCGGTTTCTATCCCTCCATCTGTGCCTTTATTCCCTTGTTTGCCAAGATAGTTCAGCAAACATTTGAAGAGACCAAAAAGGAGCCGACCAAACACACCACTGAGGTGGCAGATGGTGGAAAGAAAAAAACTGTCTGGGACCATCAGGTCCTGGTAGTGAAGCCAAAAGACCGATCCTCCGAGCCAGTAAGCCCACCAGATACAAAGGCAATCGAGACTGCTTTGGCTTCGGTTCCTGTTAACAAGTTAACTAGAACTGATTCAGGTGTACTGGTGGTACGACTTCCATCCAAGAAAGCCAAAGAAGACGCAGGAAGGGCCATCAATCAGTGTTTGGGAGTGGACAGTGCCTTCAGTGTCTCCGAACCAAAGAAGATGCTGCCAAAAATGACTCTGGTAGGCATTGCTAATGACACTGAGGATAATGAGATCATTCCTAGCATCCTCAACAAGAACCCAAGAATAAAGTCCCTGGTCGACGATGGCTTAGCTATTAATTTGCTATTCACCAAGCAAAAGAGTGATGCACACACGAAGACTGCGGTAGTAAAAATGTCACCTGAAATATGCTCTTCCATTGTGGATGATGGCAATTCTGTGTATGTTGGACTTGTGAGATGTCGTGCATATGATCGCTTCTGGGTAACACAATGTTACCATTGCCAGGGCTTTGGCCATACCAGTGACAGGTGTTATCGGAAAAATGAGGATCCAAAATGCAACTTCTGCGCTGGTACTCCTAACTCAAAAGACTGCACCAACAAGACTTCCCCCAAGTGTATAAATTGTATGAGCTCCACATCGGTTACGGAGCCGCCAAATCATTTCGCCTCAAGTAGAAATTGTCCTCTAATGACAGCTCAGAGAAATAAAGTTATTGAAAACACAAATTTTGTAGGTTCAAAAAACTGAAAAATGCACAAGGGAGCCGGTTGAAACTGGGTCTGTTGAATGTTCATTCCTTGCGTAACAAAATGGATCATATTTGCGAGATCTTGGATGAATGTAACCTTGATGTATTATGTCTCACTGAGACCTGGTTGTTCGAGTCAGATCTGAATATTATCCAGGCGGCCTTGCCTAAAACCCATTCCATAATAAATGTTCCTAGGCCTAGGGGAGATCATCCGGGTGGTGGAGTGGCAGTTGTCTACTCCACATCTCTGGTGAATATTTTGCAAATAAGCCATAACCCAGCCCCTCTTTATTATGAACTGTTGGAAGCGGAAATAAAACTCCATCAACAAATTCTAAGAATGGCAGTTGTCTATAGGCATGGCCATCGTGGCACAGATAAGGGTTTTATGGAAGAGTTTGGGCAGTTTCTCGAGGAATTTTCTGCTAAACCCGGAAGACTTTTGATATGTGGAGATTTTAATTACTGGGTTAACAGTCCTCATCTGAAGCCATTCCTCTCCTGAGTTCCTTGAGTTGACTGATCAGAATTTTTTTGTAAACCATGTGTCCCACCCAACTCATAACTTGGGACACACCCTTGACTTGGTTCTCTCTCCTGTGGGTTGTGGTGGTGTTCTGGATGTTGATGTTGAGAATGTTGACCCTAATACCTCTGATCATGCTTTGATTACTTTCAGCTTTGATTTCCCTAAGCCACTCACACATGAAAAAGTAATCCGATTTAGAAATTATAAAAATACAGACCAAAATTTGGCTAGCAGTGAAGTAAAACAGTACTTGGGAAGTATTGATACTTCCAACCTTACTTCAGATGAGCTGGTGGAGGTACATAGAAATGCACTTAAATTAGTGTTCGATCATCACTGTCCAGAAGTAGAGAAGAAAATCATAGTACGAGATGATTCACCCTGGTATAGCACTTGAGTTAAATTTCTTAGAAGAGCTGAACGTGAATGGCGGAAAAATAAAACAGACTCTACATGGTTGCAATATCTGTCAGCCAGAAGAGCCGTGGTCCACACAATCAAAGATGAAAAGAAAGTGTATTATCAGGGAAAAGTTGACTCATGTGGTAACGACCAGAGGAGGTTGGCTTCAATTGTAAACAGTTTACTTGGAAAAACAAGAGTCAGCTTAAGACCTTCTGTACCCGATGCCGAGTTGGCTGCCAACTTTGTGTCATTTTTTGCTGGCAAGATAACTCGCATAAGACAGGAACTGGATGATGCTTCTGTTGGTGAAGACCTTTCAGTTGTACTCCAACCCCGACACATTCCTAATAATGTCCTCTCATCCTTTCACTCAGTAAAGGTGGACATGATCTCGTTCTACATAAGAAACCTCAATAAAACATTTTGCCCGTTGGATCCCATAAATGTTTCCAAGCTACCAAGAGTCTATGATCACACAGTTGAGTTTATTTCCAAAATAATTAATAAGTGCTTCTCTGAAGGTAACTTCCCACATTCTGAAAAACATGCACTACTCCGACCTAGTCTAAAGAAACCTGGACTTGATGTTGAGAACATGTTGAACTATCTTCCTGTCTCCAACCTGTCCTTCATATCAAAGATATTAGAGCATGCAATACTTGACCAATTACAACCACTACTTCAGCAGAATGAAACTATCCCAATTTTTCAGTCTGCTTACCGACAGCATCATTCAACTGAAACAGCATTGATTAGAGTACATAATGATCTAGTTGAGAACATTTGCAATGGTGTGGCCTCACTATTGGTCTTGCTTGATCTCTCTGCGGCCTTTGACACAGTGGATCATAAGTTGTTATTGAGTGATCTTTATGATTGTGGTGTGCGTGACTCCGCTCTCTTGCTTCTTGGGTCGTACTTGTCAGGTAGATCCCAGAGTGTGATGGTAAATCAAATGGTCTCGGACTCGACACCCCTGCAATATGGTGTTACGCAGGGATCAGTTTTAGGTCCTATCCTATTCATAATTTATATCAGCAGTTTGTCTCTTCTGCTTCGTGCACATAATGTCACCTTTCACTTTTATGCAGATGACACCCAGATTTATGTGAGAATCACAAATATAGTTGATATACGGAGTAAGATGGAATTGTTGATGTCTGATATCAAGAAGTGGATGAGAGCGAGAAAACTTAAACTAAATGATAGTAAAACTGATATTCTCATCATCCGAGGAAATAGAAGAGCTGATGATATAGTAGATGCCCTCTCCATCAATGTGGGTGGATCTCAGCTGCGACCGGCCAACTCTGTTCGAAATCTGGATGTATATGTGAACTCCCGATTAGATTTCAAAGAGCATGTAAACCAGATAGTTAAAAGTTGTTACTTGCACATAAGAAATCTCTATTTGGTGAAGCCGTTTATAACCAGACGTTGCCTCCTGACGTTGGTTCACTCATTGGTCTTCTCTCGTGTTGATTATTGCAATGCCCTGTTGGTGGGTCTTCCAAATTATATTTTAAAGAAAGTTCAGTCTGTTCTTAACAGGGTCGCAAGACTCATTTTTGGTGTTCCACCTAGAACTCCTACTACATCTCTTCACATAGAACTGCACTGGCTGCCAGTAAGAGCAAGAATATAATTTAAGTTGTGTTTAGTGACTTTTAAGGTTCTCAAATTTGGTGAGCCTAGGTACCTTGCGGAGCTGCTCAGGCGCCCACCGGCACACCATGGTGTAGTTGTGCATCATGACAATGACCCTTTTCGTCTTGATGAACCAAGGGCTTTCCAGCAGTCTTCTTTCTTTGAGAGGTCATTCTCCTACATGGCTCCGAGGTTGTATAACAGGTTGCCGCTGTCCATGAGACAACTGAGTTCTCTTGAATGCTTCAAGAGACAACTTAAGACTTTTCTCTTTGAGAGAAGCTATGATCTTGAGAGAGGTGTCATGACAGATGGCTATAGAGTTTAGGCTATTTTGCCACTGCTAGTGATTGTTAAATGTGTGTTGTATATAAGCTTTCTTTTGATGCATTGATTTTGTTCTTTTTTCTTTCTCTTTCCGAGCGCTAGTGAATTCTTCGGACAAATTGGCGCTTATGAGAAATAAGTAACATGCTTATTATTATTATTATTTATCTCTTATTTCCTTTCTGGCAGTTCCATAGCTGCAGTTGTGGACAGCCATCCCTCACTTCCTCAACCTATCAACTTCGGTGTTCCTCAGGGTTCTGTTTTGTCTCTTTCTCTTTCTAATATTCATTAATGATCTCATCAACTGTACCTGTAGTCCTATCTTCTCATGTGCTGATGACTCTACCTTACACTATTCAACTAGCTTACCACATCGACCCAGTATGCAATCACTCCAAAACTCATGTGATGATGCCATAGTACACCTATCTTCTGATCTATCAACTATTACGATTGGGGCAGAGAAAATCTTGTTACTCTCAATGCTTCCAAAACCCAATTTCTGCATCTATCTACCCGTCACGATCTTCCACACGACTATCCATTATACTTCAACAATACACAAATAAATCCTTCATCTTCTCCCAGTATTCTTGGAGTTTCTTTTCCTCCTGACCTTTCTTGGAAAGATCATATTACCACTCTTGTTAAAACAGTTAGGAGTTTTTAACCATATCCGTGGGCTCTTCACCCCCGCACAGCTTCTTGCTCTGTATAGGGGCACAGCGCACCCATGTATCGAGTATTGTTCGCATGTGTGGAGAGCTTCCACCCATACCTCATTTCTCGAAAGTGTAGACTCAAAAGCCTTTCGCCTCATCAACTTACTTCCTCTCACTAAAAATTCCCTAAAATCTCTCTCTATACCCCGCAATGTTGAATCTCTCTCACTCTTCTACCGCTATTACAATAATCAATGTTATTCAGAGGTCTCTCAGTGTATATATACCCCCTCCCTTACGGAAATAGGGAGGCACCCACCTTTCAACACAGTCCCACCCCTATTCTGTCCAACTCTCAAACCCAAGATTTAATTTTTTTCCCAGTCTTTCTTAAATTCACCAAGTAAGCTTTATATATATATATATATACAGTATATATACTTCCATGCGCAATTCTTAATTTATTCAATTTTACAGTCCTACTACCTCCTCTTTATCCCTACTTCTGTTTCCCCTGAGCCCTCGCTTCAGGTCAGTCTTCTACATTAATTTAATTAATTAGGGTTATTTGTAAGTTAATTGGTGGGTTAGTGAATATATAAATTTATCTCTGTTTACGCCTTTTGGAACCGTTTTCTCTTGCTTTACCATATGTTCTTCTCTTTGTCCTCGCTGCCACATATCCACAACATACTAAGAGTGTATTATACTGTATTACACTTAATAAGCCATACATTTAAATTACACACTCACACACACATACACACACACACACACACACATGCACCTGATACAAACTCTTGTGGGGAGCTTGTTGTGTTTAACCACCATAACAAGTTAATGCATATTGGTAATACTAATAAATAATCTTATTCACGTCACACAAAATATTTTACAAGTGGTAAGCTAAAACTCACCTTAAAAGAGAAAGGCTCTACCACTGTAATAACCACACCCATAAAGTTGGTGTCACTCGAACAAATCTATCAGGTTATTGTATAGGAGTATAGTATCCGTTATAAGATATTCTGTTGAACTGAAAATCATAACTTTTCTTTGAATAGACTCAGAGATTATTCACCGCAAGGCCTTAAGGCTGTCATTGGTACACAAACACATGCTTTTGTAAGCACGTTATCCACACCCCAACTAAACTTCTGTAAGCACGTTATCCACACCCCAACTAAACTTTTGTAATCACGTTATCCACACCCCAACTAAACTTTTGTAAGCACGTTATCCACACCCCAACTAAACTTTTGTAAGCACGTTATCCACACCCCAACTAAACTTTTGTAAGCACGTTATCCACACCCCAACTAAACTTGTGTAAGCACGTTATCCACACCCCAACTAAACTTTTGTAAGCACGTTATCCACACCCCAACTAAACTTTTGTAAGCACGTTATCCACACCCCAACTAAACTTTTGTAAGCACGTTATCCACACCCCAACTAAACTTTTGTAAGCACGTTATCCACACCCCAACTAAACTTTTGTAAGCACGTTATCCACACCCCAACTAAACTTTTGTAAGCACGTTATCCACACCCCCAACTAAACTTTTGTAAGCACGTTATCCACACCCCAACTAAACTTTTGTAAGCACGTTATCCACACCCCAACTAAACTTTTGTAAGCACGTTATCCACACCCCAACTAAACTTTTGTAAGCACGTTATCCACACTCCAACTTTTGTAAGCACGTTATCCACACCCCAACTAAACTTTTGTAAGCACTTTATCCACACCCCAACTTTTGTAAGCACGTTATCCACACCCCAACTTTTGTAAGCACGTTATCCACACCCCAACTTTTGTAAGCACGTTATCCACACCCCAACTTTTGTAAGCACGTTATCCACACCCCAACTTTTGTAAGCACGTTATCCACACCCCAACTTTTGTAAGCACGTTATCCACACCCCAACTTTTGTAAGCACGTTATCCACACCCCAACTTTTGTAAGCACGTTATCCACACTCCAACTAAACTAGGTATGGTACATAACCTTAACTCCTTAACGACCTTGACCTCTCCATCAATATCTAATGACCTCATCAACCCCTGTTATACCTCTCACCTTAATTCCCACCCTAACCAATTATCTCCCTCCCTCCCTCCCTCCAAAGATGACCCCCACCTCCTGACCTTTTCCTAATGAGTGACCTTTAACCTTGGTGGCCCCTGATGACCTACTGTTGCCGGGCCTCATATTTATCATGAACTCTGACCGCGGTATGTTGATCAAATTAGCGAGAACAAGTTAGTGTGGTGGTGGTGGTGGTAGGGGCTGATGGTGGTGGTGGTGGTGGTAGGGGCTGATGGTGGTGGTGGTGGTGGTGGTAGGGGCTGATGGTGGTGGTGGTAGGGGCTGATGGTGGTGGTGGTGGCGGTGGTAGGGGCTGATGGTGGTGGTGGTTGTTGTTGTTGTTGTTCCCCAGGCTGCCTGGCCGAACAGCCCCAAGGTCCCGAGCAAGGCCAAGGCCATAGAGCGCCCCCACAAAACCCTCCCTGCTTACCACTAACAAAACCCAGGTGACCGAAGCCACTCTAAGGCAGGGAGCTGAGGAGGGCGCGGAAACGCCCGAGAAACCAAAGCCCCACCCAAGGCCCTGTGCCCCTCAGCAATTATGAAGGGAAAGTTGAGGGGCAAGGGAAAAATGTGATGCTTTGGCTCCCAATCTGCCAACTTTTAGGTTGGCAGTAGGGAGGTCGATCCACGGAAAAGACGCCGTCACTTGAGATCTAGAAGATATATAAGTAAAAGGAACAGTCAGAGTAAGCTATGGGTATGGCAGAGATCGCTCAGCTCTCACTCTGATAGACCAGCCCATCACCACATGACTAGAACCCAATCCTCTCAGCATCAGCTAGGAAAGGCCCTAGAAAGCCGCCTTTGGCGGGGGGATAGCTCCCCTACTTCAACTCCTTTCGGAGTTGGGCACCCGCCACCTGATGGTGGTGGTGGTAGGGGCTGATGGTGGTGGTGGTGGTGGTGGTAGGGGCTGATGGTGGTGGTGGTGGTGGTAGGGGCTGATGATGGTGGTGGTGGCGGTGGTAGGGGCTGATGGTGGTGGTGGTAGGGGCTGATGGTGGTGGTGGTGGTGGTGGTAGGGGCTGATGGTGGTGGTGGTGGTAGGGGCTGATGGTGGTGGTGGTGGTGGTGGTAGGGGCTGATGGTGGTGATAGGGGCTGATGGTGGTGGTGGTAGGGGCTGATGGTGGTGGTGGTAGGGGCTGATGGAGGTGGTGGTGGTGGTAGGGGCTGATGGTGGTGGTGGTGGTGGTAGGGGGTGGTGGTGGTGGTGGTAGGGGCTGATGGTGGTGGTGGTGGTGGTAGGGGCTGATGGTGGTGGTGGTGGTGGTGGTGGTGGTAGGGGCTGATGGTGGTGGTGGTGGTGGTAGGGGGTGGTGGTGGTGGTGGTAGGGGCTGATGGTGGTGGTGGTGGTAGGGGCTGATGGTGGTGGTGGTGGTAGGGGCTGGTGGTGGTGGTAGGGGCTGATGGTGGGGATAGGGGCTGATGGTGGGGGTGGTGGTGATGGTGGTGGTGGCGGTGGTAGGGGCTGATGGTGGTGGTGGTAGGGGCTGATGGTGGTGGTGGTGGTAGGGGCTGATGGTGGTGGTGGTGGTGGTGGTGGTGGTGGTGGTGGTGGTAGGGGCTGATGGTGGTGATAGGGGCTGATGGTGGGGGTGGTGGTGATGGTGGGATGGGGAAGGGGACGATGGTTGTCAAACTATAATATTATATTGAGTTTGTATTGGTTTATTGGTTGTACATCGTGGTTTTGTAATATTTTATGTACGGATATATGTTGTACACACGGGTAAATGCAAATTAAATTGTTAAGCGTCGGTGGATAGGTGCCGCTGTTTGCCAAAGTACAATAGGATAATATGCTATATATTGGCTAACTGGTTATATGCAATATACAGTATATACAATGATATAATTATGCGGGGTTATTCATTATTATATACACTCGAAGATACAATTGTAGCCTAATATGAATTCTTAAACAGCAAAACGAACCTACGAAACGTAAATATTATGTAAATAATTTATGATAAGATTCGATTGAGTTAGGGCTAGATTGGAAAACCTATATGTCCTATGGTGTTCACAGTTGTATACTGTATAATTATTATCATGGGCCAAACTATGTGGAGGAGTGAGAGGTCGGGGGCCGCTGGTTGGCAGAAAACACGACCTTGCTATGTTGGTATTAATCAAAATCTATATGTTTATTTAGCCTTGAAGTATAGAATAAGTTAACAATTGTATTAATACATGTTGGACATCCGGCTGAGCCTTATGAGAGGAAGCGGAGACTACGTAATCATCGTTGCGTTCGTGTGTCTGTTTGTTTATTAGTCTATCTGTTTGTAAGTAGGAATAATCAAAACTTATGGACGGACTTAGGTGAAACTATATTAATATAAAAATTCGGAATCCGAGAACAAAATTTAATATTTGGCTTATACCTTGCGAACTAGCCCCCCCCCCCCCCCTCGCCTACAGCGATCCCTAAATAATTCCCCACCTACCCACAAATATGAATCAATAAATACGCCATGTGAAGTTCTTGATGGAGTTTCACATTATTCACGGCGACACTAGTTACCCAAGGATTTCACACATACTAATTTAGTGGTAGTTTACTAAATGTTCATGTATCACTCTCTCCAAGGATCGCACGGTTTCTATCCCTCCATCTGTGCCTTTGTGTCTAATTTCCTTTCCGGCTGTTCCATAGCTGCGGTTATAGATGACCACCGATCAATTCCCCAACCTATCAACTCCGGTGTTCCTCAGGGTTCTGTTCTATCTCCAATTCTCTTCCTATTATTCATTAACGATCTTCTCAACTGCACCTCCAGCCCCAATCACTCATATGCTGACTCTACATTACACTATTCAACTAGCCTTCATCAAAATTATTCACAGCAGGAACTCCAAAACTCACGTAAGGAGGCCATAAAACACCTATCTTTTGATCTCTCTACTATTGATAATTGGGACAGAAAAAAACTTGTTATTTTCAATTTTTCCAATTTCTCCATCTGTTTACTCGTGGCCTCCTTCCAGAAAACTATGACCTACTCTTCAACAACATACAAATTAACCCTTCATCTTCTCTAAATATTCTTGGTGTCTCTTTTTCTTCTGATCATATTACCACTCTTGCTAAAATAGCTTCCCAGAAGCTGGATGTGCTCAACCCCATCCATTATTATTATTATTATTCTTTACCCCTGCGCAGCTTCTTGCTCTGTACAGGGGCGCAGTGCTTTGAGTATTGTTCACACGCGTGGGGAGGATCCTCTCACACAGCACTTCTACACAAAGTAGAAAAGAAAGCCTTCTATCTCATTACCTCACATCCACTCACCAATTTTATGCAGTCTCTCTCTTTCTTTGCCGCTATTACAATAATCAGTGTTCCTCAGAGCACTCTCAGTGTATACCACCCCCTCTTCGTAGAGCACGTAGCTCTCGTCTTGTAACACAATCCCACCCCTATTCTGAGCAACTCTCCAACCCAAGAGTTAAATGTTATTCTCAGGCTTTCTTCTATTCAACAACTGAGCTCTGGAACTCTCTCTCCCAGAATAAGTCTTTCCATCTTCCTATGACTTAAATTACTTCAAAGTACGTGTGTCCAGGCATTTTGGCTCGAACGTCCCTTGATTTTGGCCCTGTCACTCTTTCAACTCTGGGAGAGGCACTCGCTACAGGCAAAGAGTGACAGGGCCAAAATCAAGGAATGTACAAGCCAAAATGCCTGGACATAGAGTTTGAAGCAAATTAAGTTATAGGAGGAGGGAAAGATGGATTCAGGGAGAGAGTTCCAGAGCTCAGCAGTTGAATAAAAGAAAGATTGGGTTTTCTCAATCAGAGATAGTAGAAAGATCAGAAGATAGGCGTACCAAGTTTGTGAGTCTCTAATATTTTCTCTGATCACGTGCTGTTGTTGGGATGTCTGAATAAAGATGTAGTTCATATTTCCACTTGCTCTTGTCTTTCTACTGAACATTAACATTTATTCGAACATCCCTCTACCTACTATGAAATAAATCGCTTTAACCCCTTGGTGCACGATGGCGCTATTAGTTCCATTTTTGGCATATTCATAACCTTTTGTGACCAACAGGGGTGTTTATAACCTTTTGTGACCAACAGGGGTGTTTATAAACTTTTGTGACCAACAGGGGTGTTTATAACCTTTTGTGACCAACAGGGGTGTTTATAACCTTTTGTGACCAACAGGGGTGTTTATAACCTTTTGTGACCAACAGGGGTGTTTATAACCTTTTGTGACCAACAGGGGTGTTTATAACCTTTTGTGACCAACAGGGGTGTTTATAACCTTTTGTGACCAACAGGGGTGTTTATAACCTTTTGTGACCAACAGGGGTGTTTATAACCTTTTGTGACCAACAGGGGTGTTTATAACCTTTTGTGACCAACAGGGGTGTTTATAACCTTTTGTGACCAACAGGGGTGTTTATAACTTTTTGTGACCAACAGGGTGTTTATAACCTTTTGTGACCAACAGGGGTGTTTATAACCTTTTGTGACCAACAGGGGTGTTTATAACCTTTTGTGACCAACAGGGGTGTTTATAACCTTTTGTGCCCAACAGGGGTGTTTATAACCTTTTGTGACCAACAGGGGTGTTTATAAACTTTTGTGACCAACAGGGGTGTTTATAACCTTTTGTGACCAACAGGGGTGTTTATAACCTTTTGTGACCAACAGGGGTGTTTATAACCTTTTGTGACCAACAGGGGTGTTTATAAACTTTTGTGACCAACAGGGGTGTTTATAACCTTTTGTGACCAACAGGGGTGTTTATAACCTTTTGTGACCAACAGGGGTGTTTATAACCTTTTGTGACCAACAGGGGTGTTTATAAACTTTTGTGACCAACAGGGGTGTTTATAACCTTTTGTGACCAACAGGGGTGTTTATAAACTTTTGTGACCAACAGGGGTGTTTATAACCTTTTGTGACCAACAGGGGTGTTTATACACTTTTGTGACCAACAGGGGTGTTTATAACCTTTTGTGACCAACAGGGGTGTTTATAACCTTTTGTGACCAACAGGGGTGTTTATAACCTTTTGTGACCAACAGGGGTGTTTATAAACTTTTGTGACCAACAGAGGTGTTTATAACCTTTTGTGACCAACAGGGGTGTTTATAACCTTTTGTGACCAACAGGGGTGTTTATAACCTTTTGTGACCAACAGGGGTGTTTATAACCTTTTGTGACCAACAGGGGTGTTTATAACCTTTTGTGACCAACAGGGGTGTTTATAACCTTTTGTGACCAACAGGGGTGTTTATAAACTTTTGTGACCAACAGGGTGTTTATAACCTTTTGTGACCAACAGGGGTGTTTATAACCTTTTGTGACCAACAGGGGTGTTTATAACCTTTTGTGACCAACAGGGGTGTTTATAACCTTTTGTGACCAACAGGGGTGTTTATAACCTTTTGTGACCAACAGGGGTGTTTATAACCTTTTGTGACCAACAGGGGTGTTTATAAACTTTTGTGACCAACAGGGGTGTTTATAAACTTTTGTGACCAACAGGGGTGTTTATAAACTTTTGTGACCAACAGGGGTGTTTATAACCTTTTGTGACCAACAGGGGTGTTTATAAACTTTTGTGACCAACAGGAGTGTTTATAACCTTTTGTGACCAACAGGGGTGTTTATAACCTTTTGTGACCAACAGGGGTGTTTATAACCTTTTGTGACCAACAGGGGGTGTTTATAACCTTTTGTGACCAACAGGGGTGTTTATAACCTTTTGTGACCAACAGGGGTGTTTATAACCTTTTGTGACCAACAGGGGTGTTTATAACCTTTTGTGACCAACAGGGGGTGTTTATAAACTTTTGTGACCAACAGGGGTGTTTATAACCTTTTGTGACCAACAGGGGTGTTTATAACCTTTTGTGACCAACAGGGGTGTTTATAAACTTTTGTGACCAACAGGGGTGTTTATAACCTTTTGTGACCAACAGGGGTGTTTATAACCTTTTGTGACCAACAGGGGTGTTTATAAACTTTTGTGACCAACATGGGTGTTTATAACCTTTTGTGACCAACAGGGGTGTTTATAACCTTTTGTGACCAACAGGGGTGTTTATAACCTTTTGTGACCAACAGGGGTGTTTATAACCTTTTGTGACCAACAGGGGTGTTTATAACCTTTTGTGACCAGCAGGGGTGTTTATAACCTTTTGTGACCAACAGGGGTGTTTATAACCTTTTGTGACCAACAGGGGTGTTTATAACCTTTTAGTTAATTTACCTATATGGTTATAGTTTTCTTTGACCCGTCGTCCTAAGGAAATAAATATTAGATGGTTAAGTAATTTAGATTTTTATAGGGCAAACATATGTAAATCTTATAACCCCTGGCAACTTTGCGTGCGTAAATCAAAGTAATAGGTAACAATCATATTTATAAAAGGAGATATTCAAGATGTTCAACTCTAAACAATGGGTGAGCTCATACGTAGCACTTTGTCCGCATTATTTTTGTCCGATTCGTTTAATTGATGGCAAGAGGTGGCCCTTAGCAGACACTCCAAATATCTTGCTATGGCCCATCATTATCTTATTTATTATAAATTATTATTATTTATTGTATATTATTTATTTATGATTTATTATTATTTATAATTATTTTATCTATCTGTTGGTCTTGGATGGTGTCAATGAGCAAATGTAAGCTTTTGAAGTATCTTTGGCACATTTTATTCCACTCATCACATGACTCGAACACAAGATCCCCCTGTGTGAGCTCGCCCATTAATCCTAAGCTTAATAACAGAATATTGATTTAAATAAGGAATTGAAAATATCCATCTCGTCAATGTTCCTCCTGTACTCCCCTGACAGTACGATTCCGAGTGCCACCTTTAAAGGGGGGTGGTTCACTTTTTGGTCGATCTTTTCATATATTTACTATTTTTCTAGTTTCCGCCCTAGGCCTCCATCAAACTTATATATATATATATATAAAAACAAACAAAACAGGATACCCCATCTAGATATATTTGTATTTTTTTCGGTAGGAAAATATCCCGGCCGAAGGCCGGTTCCTCCTAAATTACAGGCTCGTTATCGCTCGCCAGGAAAAAAATCACCTAAATGACACGAAAAGTCTTAATATTGACAAACAAAAGGAGCCAAAGGTCTTTAAATCGCCAAACTAATAAGCCGAACGTCTTAAAATCTGAAAATAATGGGGCTAAACATGAGGGAGAAGGGGGGGCCAGAAAAACGGCCCTCTCCCCTTAAGTCGGACTCATACGAATACTACTTCTGACAAAGGTTTTCAGCAATTCTGGCTTGGTAGTTTCTGATTACAAGTTAGATTAGAATTAAGCCCTCTACAGCAATCGATCATGTGCATCATGTCTCTATCTTTCCTTCATCCTATGACTTAGAATGCTTTAAACTTCGTGTGTCCAGGCATTTTGACCCTAATGTCCCTAGAATTTGGTTCTCTGTCACTCTTTTGGCTCTGGGGGAGACACTCGCTACAGGTAACATGCTTTTTGTCTCCTTTATATACATAACAAAAAAAGTTACCGATACCAATGTAAAATAGGCCCGAAATGTTGGCAGATGAAAACAAGGTGCTAATAAAACAATTGCCGGAACAAATAGCTGGTGTGACTGGTGTGGTTCACTTTTTGGTGGATTTGTTCATTGATTTATTATTGTTCTAGTTTTCTCCATAGACCTCCATCAAAATTAAAAAACAAACACCAGGATCCCCCTTCAAGATATATTTGTACATTTTTCGATAGAAAAATGTCTCGGCCAAAGGCCGGTTCCTCCTAAAAAATCGACACCTAAATGACAAGAAGAGTCTTAATATTGACAAAGAAAAGAAACGAAAGGTCTTAAAATTGCCAAACTAATGGGCTGAACATCTAAAAATCTGAAAACAAAAGGGGATAAGCATGAGGGAGAAGGGGAACCAGACAAACACCCCCTCTCCCCTTAAGCAATGCCGTGGTAAGTGTCTCCTCACCTTAGGGCATACAAACAAGTTCGTTCCTCCGGGTGGATGGCTATTTTTTCAGCCGGTTATTTAAGTTTCGACTTGGGAACAGCGGACTACCGGTTGACATTCGAAAGCCGGAGTCACACGAGCCCTTTTTTGAGCAATTTTTACGGGCAATTATAGTCTGAAAACTTTACAAATTACACTTTTTCAGAATTCATCCACCTAACATAATCTACCTTCAGTTTAATTGCCGATACCAGTGCGAAAAAGTCCCGAAATAATACGAGACAAAACTTGCTCATGGAAAATTGACGGAAAAAGCGCTAGTGTGACAGCGGCTTTAAGGGGACGTTATTTTATTTATTTATTTATATTTTATTATTACCGGTATACCCATTTGATTTAGTTTCCTCCCTAGACCTACAGTATATCAAGCTTTAACAAATATAACATCCCAAAGACCCCCCTTCGATATAAATTATGTAAATGTTTCGGTAGGCTCTTCCTAACTTACAGGCTCACTATCTCTAGCCAGGACAAAATCGACATCTAATGGCACGAAAGGTCTAAATATTGACAAAGAAATGGGCGAAAGTCTTAAAATTGAATAAATTATGGGTCTAAACATGAAAGAGAAGGGGGTTCAGAATAAAGGTAATACTTCTCCTTGATAGTTTTGTGACAGTTCGTTTGAGTCTTTGTTGCAATTTAAAAGTACAAGTATTTGTTAATAGGCCTACAAGCCCAAAATTGATAGATATTTATATTGGTTTTATTAGTACTAATTTCTACAATAAAGTTCTTTAAGGAACGTCGAGTATAGAGGTGACTGAGATAAGCCGCTGACCTAACTAGTAAGAGGAATAGAGTTGATGAGGTGAAATGCTTTTGATTCTACTTGTTCGAGAAGTGCGGTATGGGTGGAGCCTCCCCACACATGCAAACAATACTCAATACAGGGGCGCACTGTGCCCCGATACAGAGCAAGAAGCTGTGAGGGGGTGAGGAACCCACGGAGACGGTTGAGCAAAACCAACTTTTGGCAAGCTGATTTTGCAAGAGTGGTAATATGATCTTTCCAAGAAAGGTTAGATGAAAAAGATACACCTAAAATGTTGTGAGAAGATAAAGGGTTGAGTTGTGTATTGTTGAAGAATAGATGATAGTCTTGTGGAAGATTGTGATGGAGAGATAGAGGAGAAGCTGAGTCTTGGAGGCGTTGAAAGTACCAAGATTTTCTCTGCCCCAATCAGAGATAATTGAAAGATCCGAAGACAGGCATTCTATGGCCTCGCCACTTTTGGTTTGGAGTACTTGCATGCTGGGTTGATGTGAAAAACTAGTTGAATAGTGTAAGGTAGAGTCATCAGCATATGAGTGGATGGGACTGGAGGTACAGTTGAGGAGATCATTGATAAATATTAGAAAGATAATTGGAGACAGGACATTACCCTGAGAAACACCGGAGTTGATAGGTTGAGGAAGTGAACTATGGCCATCCACAACTGCAGCTATGGAGTGGTCTGAAAGGAAATTAGAGACGAAGCCACAGATAGAAGGATAGAAACCGAAGGAGGGTAGTTTGGAAATTAAAGACTTATGCCAGACTATATCAAAGGCTTTCGATATGTCTAGAGCAATAGAAAAAGTCTCACCGACGTCCCGAAAGGAAGATGACCAAGAGTTAGTAAGATAAGCAAGGAGATCACCAGTAGAGCGGCGCTTAAGGAAACCGAACTGGCGATCTGAAAGTAGATTATGGGAAAATTAATGCTAAAGAAATTTTGAGGCAAGAATAGTATCAAAAACCTTAGAGATGCAAGAAATAATAGCAATTGGACAATAGTAAGAAGGTTGAGAGTGGTGACCCTTCTTTGGGACAGGTTGAATAAGAGCAAACTTCCAGCAAGAAGGAAAAACGTTAGAGGATAGACATAGATGAAAGAGTTTGCCTAGGCAGGGAGTCAGCACAGAATAACAGTTTTTAAGTACAACAGGAGGAACACCGTCCGGTCCGTATGCCTTCTTAGTATTAAGCCCAGAATGGGCCGAGAGTACATCCTTAGATGAGATTATGATATTAGGCATGAGTAAGTGAGAGGGGGGTGGAGAGGGAGGAATAGCACCGGAATCATCCGAGTGGAGTTTTTAGCAAAAGTTTGAGCGAAAAGTTCAGCTTTGACAGAGGAAGAGGTAACGGTGGTACCAACAGAGTGGAAAAGACGAGGAAAAGACGAGGAAGTCAAATTGTTGGAGAGGTTTTTGGCTAGATGCCAGAAAGCTTGGGAAGAGGTAGAGTTGGACAGTTCAGAGCATTTGTTATTGTTGAGAGTTTTTGGCGAGTCCGAGAACAGATTTGGCTTGATTCCGGGCAGAGACATAAAAAGTGCGGGATTCTTGAGTTTGAAGGTGACGGTACCATTTGAATGCTTACTCTTTATTGTGAATGGCAGTAGAACAAGCGTGAGTAAACCAAGATTTTTGTGAAGTACTCCGAGAGAAAGAGAATGGGATGTATGCTTCCATGCCCGAAAGGATTACCTCAGTAATGCGCTCGGCACTCTCTGAGGGTCCCCGGCCACGGAAGCAAAAATAATTCCATAGGAAAACAAAGAAGTACTGCCGTAGAGCCTCCTAGACGGCAGCGCCAAAATACCACAAGCGCCGCCGGCTGGGGAGGTCAGAAGGACGTACTGGAGAGACAGGACAGGTGACAGAAATAAGGTTATGATCGGAGGAGACCAACGGAGAGAGACGATTTACAGTATAAGCAGAAGGATTAGAGGTTAGGAATAAGTCAAGGATGTTGGGCAGATCTCCAGGGTGGTCCGGGATACGGATAGGTTGCTAAACAAACTGCTCTAGGTCACTTAGGCTTGTTCACCAGGGTGGTCAGTGAAATTAGAGGGGAGTCATTGGTGGTGGTGAACATTGAATTCTCCTAAGATGGAGATTTCACAATAGGGAGAGATGGATATTATGTGTTCCACTTTAGAAGTAAGATAATCAAAGCATTTTGGATAGTCAGTAGAATTAGGGGAGAGATAAAAAGCACAGATATATTTAGTGAGAGAGTGGCAAGATAGCTTAATTAATATTTTTTCACCAACCAACTTTACTTCTAAATTCAATTAATGAAATCAACAAATACATGTGGCACTCCAAGGACTCGAACCTAGGATACTCACACCGAAATTTCACGCATGTATGCATTACGCTATCAAGATAGTTGAGAATTCAGAAGAGTCAAAGTTGGGTACACGAGAGCAAGTAAGATTGTTGCGTACGTACCACCTTCCACCTTTGGCTTTGAATTGAGGATAGAGATAGTAGGAGGATATAGAGAAGGGTTTGCTGTCTGTTGCCTTAGATAACCGAGTTTTCGGTGAGGAAAAGTAAGTCAGGTTTGGTAGAAGAGAGATGGTGTTCCACGGAGAGGAAGTTAGAGGAAAGGCCGCAAATGTTACATAAATTGATAGATAGAGTAGAAGGTAGAGGTCCAGGGCACTTTGAGGGGTCCTAACCAGGGCACAAATCGATGGGGGCATTTGTGGTCCCACCCCCCTGGGACTCCGAGGCTGGGCGTATTGACGTCATCTTTTATTTTTTGTGCAAAGGTAGTGTAGTGTGTAAGGTGTCTGTAGTATAATGTATTGATAGTAGGAGAAGGTGTTTTTGAGGGCAGGCTGGGGTTGGCCTCAAGATTGATGAGGCACAGGAATGATCAGCTAGGGAGGCCAGGTGGTGAAACAGGAGTTCCAGCTGTCCTTATCAACCACCTAGCACTCCCCAGGAGCACTGCCCTGTTCGGCTGGTGCCTACAGCCTCCTCCTACCTATCTATTGATATAGCTGAAGTGGAAGTGATCAGTTTCAGAGTGCGGCCTTGGTGGCGATACGATAGTTTTCTTTTTCTTTCAAAGTTCGCTTGAAACAAACTGTAAATTCATACTCTGGTTTATATTCGGTCATTGCCTTGATGAAAGTGCCGTCAATACACACACCTTTCATTTCAGGAATAACTATCATCTTCCTATCTCTCATTGTCTTAAAACCCAGTATAAGGTCAGATATAAAATCGAGCCCAATAACTACAGTATGTAGATTTTTTAAATAATTATATCTAGGTCAGTATGCATCAACATTGGTAGGTAAGTTACACCGGAATTGATACACTGTTTCCTGAAACACTCTCTAAATTGACATCTGGGATATCTAGTGTTAATGAATTGTCTTGATTTAATCTGTTAAGGCCGAATTCGACGTTAGATTGAATGGTGAGCTGGTATCCACTAAAACACTGACTGTATTATCATTCACAAATTAATTTAAAATTATGAAGCATGGTGATTGCATAAGCGTACCTATCTGCATTGTTGGAAGATGTTTAGTGTGTACTAATGCTACATTATGGCTTAATAGATTGATTCTGGCGCGAGGCTTCCCCCGATTTCGTCTTTTTCCAGTCATTCACCCTTTTGACTATTTCACAATCATATTCCCAGTGGTTGTTAATGCTGCATCTACGACAGAAGGCAGGTGTGACACATGTCCACGTGTGAGCATGCTGTACAGAACGCCTAGTCATGCCCCACTCTCGCTAGGATCGTCAGGGCAGGAACTTTGGCTGTAGTCTATGTAGAGTTTCCTAACTTAGTTCGTGTGAGCCGTTGTACTATAAGTATTATGAATATGTATTTTGTTTTCATCTGAGTCAACGAGTTCTATTTTATATCATTAATTATAAGTATTGCGTGTAAAACTTATTTGTAATGATGGGAAGAGAAACAGCCACAGTTAGGTGTCAGTGGGTACGCCAGGCAGGAGGTAGACCTAACTCACTCGCACTCCTCCCTCCCTCAGTGCTAGGGGAGCCTTTGTGTATCCCAGAGGGGAGAGAGAAATTACGTGATGGTTGTCAGTGGGCGGTCCTTAGTAGTTCACGTTGGGCTCACTAGAGGGCCGGGTATAAAAGGGAAGTCTAGCCATTTTTTCATCAGAACTCATTAGGCAGAGCGACTTCTCCTTTCCCTTGCTAACTATTTATATTCTTCTGACTGATGGGAACTTTCTCTACTACCTTACATTCTTATTTCCTCTTTTCCCTGCCCTGTTTAACTTCCATGGTCCCGTTGGTGCAGAGCTAGTCAGCCAACGTATTATCGCTCGAGTTCTCACGAGATACTTGCCTATTAGATAGCCTATTTTGGAATGGTTGACTTAGTAGCATAGGATTGATTTATGTTTGTTGCACTTGTATATGCATTTCCCTGTGTGTTATTATTATTATTCCTGTTTTCTGCTAGTCTAGGTAATGCTAGACTGGGGTAAGGCTTTTCTGTGTTACGAGTTGTTGTTTGATGTAGTGGTTAAGCGATAAACCTGCATACTCGTTTCGGTTCAGTGAAGCCTAGGTTGTCTTCGCGGCTGACTGTGTTGAGTTAATAATTTACAGTGCGTGAGGGCAAGAGCCTAACCACCCTGTATTTTATTAACAGTTTGTTTTTACTTTGTCAAGGAGCCGGGAGAAAACCAGATACAAGGGATCTGGATTTCTCAAAGTGCACTTGTTAGTTTTAACGTAATACTTTAAACAGTAGTGAGGACTTCGCTAGGCTACGAGCCGTTTTTGCTCAGTCACTGCTACCTTTTGCCTACAGTACCCCAGCTAGACTTTACTCGATTAGTAGATACAGAATAGTATTGAAGCTTTCCTTATGTATGATATTGTTTATGCACTATTGATTTCATGTGTTGCAAGCTTGGCTACTTTAGTGATTAGTGGCCCACGAGCACAATCCGAGTAGGCTATTGCCGTTGCATTTGCGGAGTACTTCCTTTTAATGTTTGCCATTTACTATTGCATATTATTTTAATTATTCTTATGCCAATTTAAGCCTTTAATAGTATTTAATTGCCAGTGTTTTTGCTTATTGAATTACTGTTCAAAATCCGATACGTACTTCTTACGAGCATCCGAGAAGCATCTAACTTTTTTCAGAAGATTCCTTGCTCGATGCTTAAGGACTATTAATTAACGTAACGTAATAGTGCCGATCCGAAGTAGAGGGTGGTGGACTTCTTAAAGGGTTAAGTTCATAGTCAAGTGTGGGATACTTCGGCTTCGGCCAACACTATTCTTTTGTGTTGTTGTTTCTTACTTCATTGTTTGATTGTTGACCAGACTAGATAATTCCTGTCTCTTTATTAGTCTGTTGTTGAACACTAGTACCGAGTTCTTGTATACCCCGTTATAGCAGATTGAACTCTGGAGGGTATTGGTGTTTTTTGTTCGGCTGGCAGTACTCAGGGGTTGGGATCGTGTGTTTCCGTTGTGGCAGCGAGCCGTATTCGAGTCCTGATTGAGAGCCCTTGTGTACCCGAGTGCCAGTTCGTAACACAGGTTTTCCAGCATTATAATTATATGACTCGTTAGTTTTGAAGAAATAATGTTTAAAGACATGTCCTTTGTTTCCACAGTAATAACACTTACTGTATAGTGTCTTTGTCGAGAGCACTAGTGTTTTTACTGGATTTACGACGGTAGGTGTTTGGGGCTGTTAACCTGGGGGGGGGGGGGGGGGGGTTGAATAGGAAATCTGAGTCTTGGTGTTTGTGGTATTGGGATAGTACCTGTGTTCCATGCACGAGCATCTTAACTCTGCCTAATTAGTGCTACCTGTGGCAGGGCGAGGGTTAGGGTTTGGTGGTTTATTAGGGTTTTTCGCTTTCGTTTGGGGTTGATTCTGGTTCATCTTTTTGACACTAGTCCATACAAAAATAATTTGGTCCATAGTGACCACGCCTGTGTCTCAAGCTTTACGTAGTTCCTTTGTAAATTTATTGAAAGACTTTGTCGATGTGATATCTACTCGCTTCGCCACCGGTACCGGTTTCACGGATTCAGGCAATGACATTACATACCCCAGAAGTTTACTTAGTTGTTCCACAGAGATAGTTTTGCCTGGAAACCGGCTGTGATTTCCTAGGTCATGTGACATACAGTTAGCAAATTGCGAACACTTAGCCAATAATGTGTGTACTGATTAACCTGCCTTCTATTATTGCAAATTTTCTGGAAAACAAGGACATTTAGAGAACTCACCTGATGAACTATTGCCGAATATCTCCAGAAACTCTATCTTGAATTCATTATATAAGTCTGAGCATTAGTCAGATCATCACATACTAACATATAACCAGCTAGTATTTTAGCTCTCTCTAGTGTGATACATTTAGCTGCAGTCTCAGTATCTACATCATCCAAGACTGAACAGACAGAAGGGGTTAACATCGGAGCCTGGTGGTAGGTGCGTCATTAGATTTTAATATGTCGGAGTTGTATCAAATTTAGTTCCATTTCTAACTCTAAATCACAATTATATGTTCGCAATTTTCTACTGACGGTGAGTAATTGGAAAATGTAGGCCTTCATTGCCAGATTCGCTTTGATCATCGATATTCTGATATAACAGTTCTTATGAATGTTCATCGGTAGTATCAAAGGTAGGCTACCTTCAGAAAATTAATCTTCAGAATTTATATTTACCTCTTTAGTTGAATTATCATCTTGTATTTCTTCCCTAATTGGTCTTAACCATTTCAGCACCATGACGTAAATTTTGTCTGATTCTGGTTACTATCAGACGATTTTCTTGTCTTATAGTCTACCTCAAGGACTCAAAATGGCAAATACTGTCTCAATAACCCATACAAGTAGCATAGATCCTCCTTTATATGATATGAAATAGAATTGACGTTATGGCGTTGAAGGAGCTAATGGTGAATTTTCGAAAAGACGTTTTATACTGTTCATTAACAAAAGACAAAGCAAAAAATATATTATTGTTTTGTGTATGAAGGAGACAAATGGCAGGCTGCCTGCAACGAGTGTCTCCCTTTAAGCCAAAAGAGTGACAGAGCCATATCATGGGACGTTAGGGTAAAATTGCCTCAACAGACGAAGAAGTTTAAAGCAGTTTAAGTCATAGGATGAAGGAAAGATTGATGGAGGGAGAGAACTCCAGAGTTCACTTGTTGAGTAGAAGAAAGACTGAGAAACTTTGCTAATTCTTGGGTTTGAGAGCTGGACAAAATAGCAGTGGGACTGTGTTGAAAGGCGAGAGCCTCACACTCGCCGCAAGGGAGGAGGTATGCAATAAAATAGCTCTGAAGAACACCGATTGTTATAATATCGATATAGTGAAAGAGATGCAACATTGCGGCATGTAGAAAGAGATTGTAGGGAACAAGTAAGAGAAAGTGAGTTGATGAGGCGAAATGCTTTTGACTCACTCTTACGAGAAGTGCGGTATGGGTGGAACCTCCTCGCACGTGAGCAATACGAGCAATACTCAATACATGGGCGCACTGTGTCCCGATACAGAGCAAAAAGCTGTGCAGGGGTGCGGAACCCACAGAGCCGGTTGAGTACACCGAACTTCTGGGAAGCTGTTTTAGCAAGAGTGGTAATATGATCTTTCCAAGAAAGTTGGATGAAAAATATACACCAAGAATATTGAGAGAAGAGGAAGGGTTGAGAAAAGCTGGATTCATGGGGATATGGAACATGTTGAAAATGGTATCATACGACAAAAAATGTCTAGAGAATGTGTTCGGAACAGACTGAACTAACTCAGGCTGATGATGAAATTTATATGAGCTATGTACTGAAGATATCTGATATGCCAGAACCTGCAACATCATGCATAATTGCAACTGTCACCACCGACCATGCAAACAGCACCAACAAACCCGGGCCCCCAGCATTGCCGGCGCCCTTGACACTTGTCACGCTCTTGAAGAACACCCTGCCCTTGGTATCCCCTCTGCCTGATACCCAAAAGAAGAAGGGCACAAGTCCCCCAAGGAACACAATAGTCTCCATTGTCCGCCTCCATATTTTTTTGTTTTTTAATATTCTTTATTTACCACTCAGTAAAAGACCCAACAGTTTGGGGAATGTTATTGCTGAAGGCCCTGCATGCACCTCCCCTCTCCAGCCTGCCAGTAAAAAACGGGAATCTCTACTAAGTCTCCCACCACTCATTAAGCCTTCACATGACACGTCCACTTAAGGACCCAAATTCTGCCCCGTCATAAGGACCACTCCAGCCCGTCTTCCCCGGATGCTAGTCCCCAGTGACAAGCACCAGAACCGGGTAGAGACCAGGATGTGATGATTACTCGACAGCTCAGGTCAAGCGCATACCCAGGCTGTAGGGAGAGTGTTTACCCAGGTTCCCCCTCTACGCTTACCCAGGTAGAAGGACCAGTATTGCTTGCCCCGGTTACTGGCGCAGTACTGTGACCGTACTGTTCAACAGGCACACTGCATCTGCACCAAGACCACCAACATCCCAACAGAGACGAAGGTTCTATGATCGCCAACCCAGATGACCCCCAAGAAGCAGTGAAGAGGAAGGAGGCAAGAGGACCGGAACCAAGACCTACCCGAGACGCCTGACAAATCTATCTTTCTGAGATAGTGGAGCATTGTACTTTGTGCTAATTTCTTCTCCATCTTTGGGATCCTTACTTAATTTTTAGCTTAAACAATACACAATTATATCCCGTATACATCTCTGTATGGATATAATGTAAGCTCTTAGTATTATAGATATCTTGATCTATATTATTAAAGATAACTATTTCTACCATATCAGAACTAATTAACAACACCACTCAATAACATAAGCTACCCTTCCATGCTCCCCCCTCTCCCTTGAGTCTCTTCCATGTCCATGTTCTGCCTTTTTCAGGTTCTACCTCATTGTTAAACTGTACATACATGTATCAACTCCATTGTTAATAGGTATAAATACTTAGAGAAGTCATACTCAATAATTATGCTTGCACTTCTTTTGAAACTTATTAATAAAAGCACATGTACCGTGATCGTGTACTCTGTTCTAGTCCTTGTCCTCCAGGTATATAAGATACATTGCACATCTAAAAGGTTATTAAATACGGTTCCCAGATTCGTGGCCTTTAAATATCTAATCTGTTTATCTGCGTTACGTTCAGGACATCAGTTTTATCTACAGGCTAATGAAATAACTTTCTCCCAAGGTTGAGGCATTACAACAAATCTGAAGAAAGAGGAATGTCCATTCTATTGGAATTATTATCTGCAACATACAGTAGAGCCTTTAACATATAAATATGATCTCAAAATAACAACGTTTTTTAAACACCACATCCTGATTTGAGTCCCTGGCAAGTTGTTTATATATACAAAACAAGGGAAACAAATAAAAGGTTTGTTTTGTGAATCGGTAAACACTGCTACCGCGAGCTTTGGCACTTGTTGACCCAGGGAGGGAGGGGCAAGAGGGAGGCGAGTAAGAGGAGGAGGAGGCCAAATCTGTGAGAGCGAGAACTTGCCGAGAAGTACAGAAGTCCACGCGGGGCGGGTCAGTGTCATGCTGGCAGTCAGAGGGTGGGGACACAGTTGCTCCGCTCTCACCCCTCATCACTCGCACCGCACACACCCACCTTCATTTTTTCTCATAGCGTATGAAGGACCAACACCACATATCCTCAGCCTACTGTACATACTTGCTTACATACATAATTACATATTTATCATGCATGCAAACGTAACATAGAAGCATTTACTGTAGTAACACCTGTTAACTTATAGCAGTACAACCTATAATAATGAAGATAATAATAGAGGCACACATACTCATAGCATAAGCATCTTGGTAAACTGAATCTTATCCCTTCATCACAGTAGCTAAGCAAAGACATAGCAAAGTTCTAATGCAGGCCAAAGGTTCGTCCAAGCTCCTAATATAAAAAAAAAACGATAATATATAAGGACTACGATGGCCGAGGACCATACAAACAATTTATCCTGCACACTCAACCATTGGACGAGACTGCCAGGAAACTAAGAGGCCTGTGAGAGATGAGCGAGCGAGGGCGGGATAGATATACATAGAGATAAAGAGATAACCGGCCGAATACCAACCCGAGACTGCGAGATACAGAACCAGCGTCGAGGTTGGAATAATTGACCGGTTTTGTGTTGGTTGGACTTGTGTGGCGGCGTGGCGGAGGATGGTGCATTACTACTGGCTACTGGTACTGGTGGTGACGGCGGCCCTGCAGTATGGTGGTAAGTACACTATACTGTATATCCTCACATAAACTACCCTATGTACGGCCATACTCATAAACGTTAAACCCTCGACAGCATTTAACAACGAAATATGTAAAAATATACTTCGACCGTTAATATAGTGTGTTCTTAATGTCTAGTTCATAAACCAGCAGCTAGGTACTTAGATTTTGAACACCATGAAAGATCTCAATGGTCTCCAAAGTGTTCATGGCAACGGCCGTATATTATAGCGTCGGGCAGCGTTCAAGTCGCCGCAGCAGGCATGAGGCTAAACACATAAAAGACGTTCTTCTACTTCTGCTACGGGGAGATGGGCGTGTATATTTGCTTATTTTTTATTTTTTTAGTTTCCTCTCTAGACCTCAATCAAACTGTACAAAACACTCCCTACACCCCCCTTCAATATAAATTTTTAATTTTTTTGGTAGAAAAATGTTCCGACCTAAGGCCGGTTTCTCTTAAAATTAGGCTCGCTATCGCTCGCCAGGAACAAATCGACACCTAATTGGCACGAAAGGTCTTAATATTGACAAAGAAATGGGGTGTAAAGTCTTAAAATCGCCAACTATTAGGCCGAACGTCTTAAAATCTGGAACACAAAAAAATGGGTCTAAACATAAGGGAGAAGGGCAGCCAGAAAAACCAGCCCATCCCCCCTTAATTATCTACCTGTTTCAAATTACGGAAGTGTCTCCATCTGTCATTAGCTAATGTGTCTCCAATTTTAACCCCTAGAGTACCATGACCCGTTTTGACAGTTTATTCTGGCTATTATTAGACGATTATATTCAGCTTAGGAAGGAGGTGTGGGAGTCAGAGGGTGATTATATACAGCTTAGGAAGGAGGTGTGGGAGTCAGAGGGATGATTACGATAGTTTCTACCCTTTTGACTGCTAGAGGGCCTTCCAAAACTGATTAATATCGCCTTATGATAGCCAGAACAAACTGTCCAAACGCGTCATGATCCTTAAGGGGGTCACCGTTTTTTTTTTTATCTCTCTCTCCTTTTCTGTCTTTCCCTGGCTTGTATCCATTCGGCCCCATTCAGCCAACTGTTTTAAGACGTTTATCCCCATCCAGGTTTCGATTTCTTCCTGGCGAGCGATAGCGAGCCAGCATTGTATGGAAAAATCCGGCTTCGCCGGAAATTTTTTTCTATCGAAAAATGTAAAAATTTAGCTTGCTGTCAAAACAAAACATATACCGGTATATATGCTGGTTCGCTACCGCTCGCCAGGAATATATTGACACATGGATGGGGTAAACGTCTTAAAACAGTAGGCTGAATGGGGCCGAATGGATACAAGGCAAAGAGAGAGGGAGAGAAAGAGAAAAACAGCGAGGTGGGCTCCCTAAAGGGGTTGATTAACAACTTATAGATCTCTCTTCAACTGTTCTAAACATAAGATTTTGTACTGGTATGTGTTTGAACCTCCGAACTACTGAGAGCTAGAATATTCAGTAGCCTGTAAATCGTGTGAGGTCCAGAGGTTTTCATTGTCTGGGTTATAACAATCTAACTGTGTCTTCAGCTGCCCCACATTACTAGAACATCATCTTTCCTAATCTATAATGCGGCCTTTAAACCCTACAGCACCATGACGACCTTTTTACATTTGATTCGGCTAAAATTAGATGATTTTCTGCAGTTTAAGAAGGACCTATGTATATTCATAAGAGGGTTTATTGAGATCGTATTTACCCACTTGAGTCATATAGGTAGATTACAAGTTAAAGAAAATCGTGTAATGGTAAGCAGAGTATGATGAAATTAGGTATTGGTGGTGAAGGGTTAACAATAATGCATAACTACAATATCTTCAGTTTTCCTACAGTGCGGTACAGATGTCGGTACATCAGTACAGATGTCTGAGAATCTTAATATTGTATTGTCCTCAGTTATAACAAAATCGAATACTGTTGCTAGCTAGGATAAACATACAGTATACCCTGTCATTTCTTCTATCATTCCTGGTTATTTTAATATACCCACTTATCCCAAGCCATATTTATACCATCATCTAGTATATAAATTTACCATTGAAATGTATCTAGCAATCCTGTAGCAGCAATATTTTCGTTTATCCTAGGAATTATTATTACTACTAGATGATATACAAATTGTGCACTGTAATGTTTCTAACCATCCTAATTTACAATAATGACTCAAATCCAAATATTATATCATTATGACCAGCTGTCATAAAACTAGCTAGGATAATCTAAAATAAACTCTCAAGAAATCTGTCCGCTTTCATAATGTCGCCTAACCATCCTCAGGAATAATTTGACAGGTTTTGAAAGGTTTGAAAGGTTATATTGAACTCGGGTGACCTCTGCTGGGGCTAACGTGGCCAAGTATTCTACAATATATTGACGTAAATATATTGTGTTCTAAAGTCAATGATACGTCTCTCGTTGTCATAACTTGCAATAGGTTCAGGTCTCCCTTTGCTTTAATGATAAACTACAGTAATGCTTTCACCAACTGTCTTTTCAATTCCACTGATGCAATATCAACATATATATATCCTAAGAATAGTATGCAGTTAGTAGCCAAGTTTCTTAAAATAAAAATATAACGCTAATGAAATATTGTCAGCTTTATTAATAATTCACAACATTGTAAATATTACACTGTCCTATTAATCCACTGTCCTAAAATATACTGTCCTAGAAATCCACTGTCCTAATAATCCAGTCTTAACAATCCACTGTCCATATAATTCACTGCCCAAATAATCTACTGTCCAAATAATCTACTGTCCTAATAACCTACTGTCCTGATAATTCACTGTCCTAAATATCCACTGTCCAAATAATACACTGTCCAAATAATCTACTGTCCAAATAATCTACTGTCCAAATAATACGCTGTTTAAATAATCCACTGTCCAAATAATCCACTGTCCAAATAATCCAGTTCAAATAATCCACTGTTCAAATAATTTAATGTCCAAATAATCCACTGTTCAAATAATCCACTGTCCAAATAACCTACTGTCCTAATAATCTACTGTCCAAAAACTGCACTGTCCTTTCCACTGTCCTAAAATTACATTGTCCTAATAATCCACTGTCCAAGAACTGCACTGTCCCAAAAATAAGTCCTAAATGTCTACTGTCCAAAAAATTAACTATTCGAAAAATGTACTGTCCTAAAATCATGTTTTTTTATTTATAAATCTACTGTCCTAAAAATCCAAAGTTCTAACAATCTGTGTTGAGAATATACTGTCCTAACAATTACAATTGTAATAAATCCACTAAATTATAAAATACAATGTCTTGATGGTGTAATGGTTAGAGCGTGTAAGTTCTGTATGAGATATCCTAGGTTGGAATCATGGGAAAATCACATGCTTTCATTAACTTCATTTGGGGTTTATTGGTGTGAAGAACGATGTTAAAAATAATCCTGCTGATCTTAAAATTCCCTACTATAAAAATATATTGCCTTTCACCCTTTTTGTACGATGACTCTTTTCTATATTATAATTTTGGTTAGCATTAGACGAGTTTCATCAACTTAGGAAGGATCTATGAGAATGGAAGGGGTAAGTTAGATTGTTTGTTCTATGTTTCCAAAACATCCTGCCTAAATTGAATCTTATCATTTAGTGATAACCAGCATTGTTTTATAGGGATTATTTATTACAGACATAAAATACACACATCTAAAACCTCGACTGACCTACTGACCTAAAATTCTGTTCATGTAAGGCCTCGTTCTAGAAATCAATTGCAGTAATAATAGTCCCAAAATCCATTGTCGTAATGTTTCAAGATAAATTTGATATTTTTCTTTTATGTGGATGAAGGAGACCAAAGGCAAAACTGCCTGTGACGAGCGCCCCTCCCAGAGTTGTAAGTGTGCCAGGGCTAATATCAAGGAATGTACGAGATAAATATATCTGGACACATGAAGTTTGAAACAAAGTTAAGACATAGGATGAGGGAAAGATAGATTAATGGAGAGAGTTAGAGAGCTCAGCTGTTGAATAGAAAAAAAGATCGAGAATAGCGTTTCACTCTTGGGTTGCACAATTGCATAGAGTAGGGGTGGGATTGTGTTGCAAGACTGGTGCTACGTGCTCTACGTGATTATTGTAATAGCGGTAGAATAGCGAGAGAGATACAACGTCTATAAATCGTAGAATAACTTCTGCCATGTATCAAGATGTCGTCCAATTACACTAAATATACGTTGTTATATAAATACACTTCGATCACATATGCACTGTTCTAAAAATACTGGTACCGGTAGGCTACACTTGAGCATGTCTTTGTTGTTCTAATATTACATTTTACCCTGTCTTCAAATGTAATAAATGTTCATCTTTGCTAAACATACATCAGTAATGCCTCTAGCTGTTAAAAAAAAAAAAAACCCACTCTTGTCATAGATATCTTCCAATATTATCCTAAAACTATACTGCTGTTAAGTGTTTAGCTGTATTGTATGGTCTCTTTCTAAGTACTGCATGTATACCAGTACACTTCTCTCGTGTCTCTAGCAGGCCTAAGCTTTCACTTAAGGGAAGATGGTTAATTTTTTGGCCGATGTCTTCATATATTTATTATATTTTTAGTTTCATCCTTAGACTTCCACCAAGCTGCAAACAAATCCTCTAGAGCCCCGTTCAAGATAAATGTGTACGGTACATTTTCGGTAGAAGACTGTCCCAGCCGAAGGCCGGTTACTTTTAAAATTACAGGCTCGCTATAGCTCACCAGGAAAAAATCGACACCTAAATGGCACGTAAAGTCTAAAAATTGACAAAGAGATGGGGCATAGTCTTAAAATCGCCAAACTAATGGGCCGAACGTCATAAATTCTATAAAAAACAATGGGGCTAAACACGAGGAAGAAGGGGGACCAGAAAACCGGAACATCACCGCTTAATATTTCGTACGCCATTCTAAACCTATAGTTTTGTTAGTTGTAAGCGATTCTAAAACCGAATACAAATATTTGTTATGTCTTAGATGTCATACTATACACTTATCATGCCTTCTGTTGCCCTAATAGTTAAAATAGGACTTCAGAGGTTTTCAACCCTATTGGATTATTAAACCAGCACACTAAGTCAAGAATAACGTCAGGACTGGAGCCTCTCTGAGAAAACTCTAGTCCCTTGTCCTAATAGTTCTATAGTACTGTATTTTGGTCATCTGTACTGCATACGCGCTGTTCTTAAGATACCGCTACACCATGGCATGCCTCAAGATGCGCTAAGTAAACACGTCTCTTCTGTCTTACATGTGTGTTGTAATAAACACACAGTTTGACATGTCTACAGATATCCTAAATATTTAATTATCGTATGTCTTGGATCTTCTGAAACGCACTTGTAATGTTTCCATATTTGAATAGTCATATGAATGATATTGGTTGGGTGTGAAAGGAATCTGCCTCGTATGGGCCGTGTTCTTATATTTCCTACATTACAATACACTATTGCCTTGTCACCACTGTTCTCTATATGTACTGTCCTAGAAATACGGTATATTGTCACGCTTGAGCCGGTATCACACGAGCGCTTTTTCCCTCAACACTGGTCTGGCAGCTTAAGGGGTAAACTTTAAAAATAGTTCTGTCACCTAAGTTCATCTACCATCAGTCTAGTTTCCGATACCAGTGCAAAATATTCCAGAAATGATGCCAGAAAAATGTTGATCCTCGAATGTTGACTATAAAAGCTCTCGTGTGACACCGGCTTTAGTAATGTTATCTTCTCTCACGTATCTGGATGTATTTCTTATTATAAACTTCTGCACTGTGTCGAGTTCTCCTAAAATGTAACTCTGCCATATATCCAGCTGCCCATATAATAACTACGGGAATGTATGTAGCTGTTATAATTGTACACTTTAGTTACGTCTTCAGGTATAACAAATATATATTATTTCATATCTTCAGCTATTATTAATATACAATTTAGTCTTCTCTTTAGTAGTTTAAGCATACAATTTTGTCATGTCTTCAGCTGTTATAAATATACACTTTAGTCATGTCTTCAGTTGTTCTATATATACACTTTAGTCATGTCTTTAGCTGCTATAAATATACACTCTAGTCATGTCTGCAGTTGTTATAAATATACACTTTAGTCATGTCTTTAGCTGTTATAAATATACACTAGTTATGTCTTCAGCTGTTATAAATATACACTTTAGTCATGTCTTTAGCTGTTATAAATATACACTTTAGTCATGTCTGCAGTTGTTATAAATATACACTTTAGTCATGTCTGCAGTTGTTATAAATATACACTTTAGTCATGTCTTCAGCTGTTATAAATATACACTTTAGTCATGTCTTCAGCTGTTATAAATATACACTTTAGTCATGTGTTTAGCTGCTATAAATATACACTTTAGTCATGTCTTTAGCTGCTATAAATATACACTTTAGTCATGTCTTTAGCTGCTATAAATATACACTTTAGTCATGTCTTTAGCAGCTATAAATATACACTTAAGTCATGTCTTTAGCTGCTATAAATATACACTTTAGTCATGTCTTTAGCTGCTATAAATATACACTTTAGTCATGTCTTTAGCTGCTATAAATATACACTTTAGTCATGTCTGCAGTTGTTATAAATATTACTTTAGTCATGGCTTCAGTTGTTACAATCATACACCTTAATCATGTCTTCAATTGTTATAGATATACACTATTAGTCTTGTATCTAACTGTTATATATATTCACTGTTACCATGTCTCTAATCTTTCTTCAATAAACATTTAAACTGTAATAAAACTTTGGTAATATCCTCCAGCTGTTTTTGATACACACTCTATTCGTATCTCCAGCTGTCCAAAAAAAACCCCCACACACTTCTATCTTTTACTCAGTTGTTTTAAGGGGTAGGGTTTATCTTTTTGGTCTATATATATATATATATATATATATATATATATATATATATATATATATATATATATATACAGTATATACTGTATATATATATATATTTGATATTTTTTTTTTAGTTTCCTTGCTTGGCCTCCATCAAGCTTTAATAAACACCCTCAAGACCCCCTTTGAAGACAAATGTGTAAATTTTTCGATTGAAAAATATCCAGGCCGAAGGCCGATTCCCCTTTAAATTACAGGCTCGCTTTCGCTTGCCAGGAAAAAACTCGATACCTGAATTGCACGAAAAGTCTTAATTAATAGTGTCAAGAAAATGGGGCGAAAGATCGCCAAAGTAATGGGGCAAACGTCTTAAAATCTCACGAACTAATGGGGCTAAACATGAGGGAGAAGGCGGTCCGGAAAAAAACAACCATCTCCCCTTAATCACCATAACAGGTTAATGTATAGTGTTAGTGACAATATAGGATTTGACCCACTTCAAAACTCAGCAGTTATTCATAAAATCACCATTGAGGGAAGATTTGTACTTATTAGTATTTATTTATTTATTATTTTATTTATTGATTCTTTTTAGTTTCTTCCCAAGACCTCCATCAAGCATTAACAAAATACCTCCAAGACCCCCCTTCGAGATAAATTTGTAAATTTTTCGAGAGAATATTGTCCCGGCCTTCTTCATAAATTACAGGCTCGCTTTCGCTCGGCAGGAAAAAAATCGACACCTAAATGGCACATACGGTCTTAAAATCGCCAAACTAATGGGGCTAAACATGAGGGAAAAGCGGGGGTCCAGAAAAATACCCTTAACCTATATACTGTATATACCTGAGAGCACAGATTTCTTTCAATAATGATCAACACTTATCCCAGGTGCATGACTTGGCAACCGTATAGCCACACTCCAAAAGTCTGGCGCCAACCTGGTGAAAAAGGGAGTACACCTAACTATGGTGCCAACCTGGTAATAAAGGGAGTACACCTAACTATGGTGCCAACCTGGTAATAAAGGGAGTACACCTAACTATGGTGCCAACCTGGTAATAAAGGGAGTACACCTAACTATGGTGCCAACCTGGTAATAAAGGGAGTCCACCTAACTATGGTGCCAACCTGGTAATAAAGGGAGTACACCTAACTCTGGCGCCACCCTGGTGATAAATGGAATAAACCTAATTCTGGCGCCAACCTGGTGACAAATGGCGTACCGTACACCTAACTCTGGCGCCAACCTGGTGACAAATGGCATACACCTAACGTTGACGTTCTTATGGGTGAATATGACTCCTTCTGTACCGGTGCCGTCCGGCGTATTTATTTGGTCATTTATGTATATTTTCATAATGTTATTAGTTGCCTCCCTAGACCTCCATCAAGCTTAAAAAAACACTCGCCCAATGCCCTCCCTCAAGACAATATTTTACATTTGTCGATAGAAAAATGTCCCGGCTTCTCTTAAATTACAGGCTCGCTTTCGCTCGCCAGGATAAAATCGACACATAAATGGAACGAAACTTCTTAATATTGACAAATAAATGGGGCGTAAAGTCTTAAGATCGCCAAATATTGGGTGATTAAGAAAAATAAAATAAAAATAAATAAATAATAATCAATGGGGCTAAATACGAAGGAGAAGGGGGCCAGAAAAACCGGTCCTATCCCACCTTAATCCTAACTCACCCAAAGTGATATATATATATACCACTCGATCTATCCCTTTAAGGGGGGAATGGGTAGGGTTTTTTTTCGGGACCCCCTTCTCCCTCATATTTAGCCCCATTAGTTTTGAGATTCTTAGATGTGGGTTCCATTATGTTTGGCGATTTTGGGACCTTTCGCCCAACTTCTTTATCAATATAAAGACATTTCGTGCCATTTATGTAATTTCTTTCCTGGCGAGCGAAAGCGAGCCGGGAATTTTAGGACGAATCAGCCTTCGGCCGGGACATTTTTCTACCGAACAATGTACAAATTTATCTAGAAGGGGGTCTAGGAAGTTTTAGTTTTGTTTTTAAGTTTGATGAAGGTCTATCGAAGTAACTAAAAAACAAATTAATACATAAATAAAGAGACCCAATAAAATAACCACTGTCCCCTTAACCCCATCCACGCGATCTATCCATTTAAAGCCACGCAGTTAAGGGGACATGGGCTGTTTTTCTGGTCACTTTTCTTCCTCATGCTTAGCCCCATTAGTTTTCAGATTTTATGACGTTCGGCCCATTAGTTTGGCGATTTTAATACCTTTTGTCCCATTTCGTTGTCAATTTTAAGACCTTTCGTGCCATTTAGGTGTCGATTTTTTCTTGGCGAGCGATAGCGAGCCTGTAATCTTAAGAGTAAACGGCCTTTGACCGGAACATTTTTCTACCGAAAAATGTACAAATTAATCTAGAAGGGGGATCTGATGGATGTTTTTTTAAAGTTTGATGGAGGTCTAGGGAGGAAACTAAAAAAATATAAATAAAAATAAATCAAACGAATCTACCAAAAGGTGAACCATCTCCCCTTAAAGCGACATCACACAGGCATTTCACAATATGTATGGTTTTTATTCATATAGTTCAATTTAATACACCTCTCTTAAGTAAAATGCCAACTATGTTCAAAAGTTGTTTTGGATATAGGTCTCCGTTAAATAATGGGGTAATGTGAGTTTTTTTCTGGCCCCCTTCTCCCTCGTGTTTAGCCCCATTGTGTTTTTAGATTGTATAACATTCGGCCCATTAGTTTGGCGATTTTAAGACTTTACGCCCCATTTCGTTGTCAATATTAAGACCTTGCATGCCATTTAGGTGTCGATTTTTTCCTGGCGAGCGATAGCGAGCCTGTAATTTTAAGAGTAACCGGCCTTCGGCCGGAAAAATTTTCTACCGAAAAATGTACACAATTATCTTGAAGGGAGGCCTAGGGGGTGTTTTTTACTGGTGGACGGAGGTCTAAGGAGGAAACTAAAAATACATTCAAAAGATAAAACAATAAGCAAATAAATACGCCCATCCCCCCCTTGAGCATTGAACATTGGCAATGATGCATTAGTTACTCAATTACGGTAGTAAGTATCAATGTATAGCTATCTGAAATAACAAGGAAAAGTAGCATAATTGATGCAAAAATAATTAATGAAGATCTGAGAGACTTGCCTCTAATATTTGTTAGAAAGTAATAATATAATTGGTCTCAGAATGGATTGCAGGCAAGTCTTCATATATATTTATTTCTGTTACCACTAAAATTATCCACAATTAGCTGGTTCACTACTGTATGATAAAATTGAGATAGTGAACATTGATTGAGAGAAACTATTGACCTTGGGCATGTGGTTAAAGGAAATGTTTCATAATATTTCATTAGTGTGTTAGAATTGTTGAATAAAAATAGCACCATTTATCTTTGCTGGTGATTGTACAATATTTAAGGTAATTTCGAAACGATCAAGGTAAATGTATATTGGACATTTAAGCTATTAATTACTATAGCGTGCCTTATATTTTCTTCTGGGGAATACTCGTTATAACACTACACAACTGTATTCAACTTGGAAAGGATCTATAGTATATTAGGGAAACAAGGATCTATAGTATATTAGGGAAACAAGGATCTATAGTATATTAGGGAAACAAGGATCTATAGTATATTAGGGAAACAAGGATCTATAGTATATTAGGGAAACAAGGATCTATAGTATATTAGGGAAACAAGGATCTATAGTATATTAGGGAAACAAGGATCTATAGTATATTAGGGAAACAAGGATCTATAGTATATTAGGGAAACAAGGATCTATAGTATATTAGGGAAACAAGGATCTATAGTATATTAGGGAAACAAGGATCTATAGTATATTAGGGAAACAAGGATCTATAGTATATTAGGGAAACAAGGATCTATAGTATATTAGGGAAACAAGGATCTATAGTATATTAGGGAAACAAGGATCTATAGTATATTAGGGAAACAAGGATCTATAGTATATTAGGGAAACAAGGATCTATAGTATATTAGGGAAACAAGGATCTATAGTATATTAGGGAAACAAGGATCTATAGTATATTAGGGAAACAAGGATCTATAGTATATTAGGGAAACAAGGATCTATAGTATATTAGGGAAACAAGCTCTGATTTACGTTGACCATTTCTTAAGCTCAATAATATATATATTTGTTTCTTCTTTTTTTTCAACGTGAATAAAGAAGACAAAAAGCAAAGTTGTCTGTAACATGTGTCCCTACCAAAGTTGCAAGAGTGAAAGAGCCAAATTCAAAGTACGTTAGAGTCAAAATGTCTATTGATGTACCTAACCGGGAATCTTTTTCACTATAAATATATTATTATTGCAAAAGAAATTTTAAACTGCAATATAAATAATACCTAACAACACGTATTGATTTGCAATAATTTTCAGCATCTAATGCAAAATTTATTAATAAAAAACATATGTATAACAATATAAGGAAATTTAGAAGAGAGTATAATTATATTCGGTAACTAATGGCTCTGTAGTCTCATCATAACAACACGGCACTATACAGTATGTCCACCTCTATACAGTACATGGCTATAACAGTATGTCCACCTCTATACAGTACATGGCTATAACACTGATGCCTTTACTGTGAATGGCTCTGTAGTCTCATCATAACAACACGGCACTATACAGTATGTCCACCTCTATACAGTACATGGCTATAACACTGATGCCTTTACTGTGAATGGAGTGCCAATGTTCTCACGATATTATTGTTCATGCAATTAATAATAATAATAATAATAATCTTCTGGTTACTTATATAGCGCCCGTATCTCCTCCTTCGAGGATTCACAAGCGCTTGGCTTTCTTTAGTCTACCAGAGACCATTACCCATCCCCCTTGCTCATGGGGAGATGGTAACCGCCGGCTGTATCCCAGAAAAACTTTTCAATCTGAGCGGGGATTGAACGCGTGATCTTCAAGGTGGGAATCAGGTACGCTATCAACTGAGCCAGCCGGACGGCTGGCACATAATACTGCGAATGATCTTGTTGTTCCCACGATTTTCAATATAGCTGTAACTATTATTATTATTGTTTTAGGAATATATTGATTTTGTAACAGTGGATGTTCAAGATAATCGTAATATTATATTCCACATTATAATCACTAGTATAATTATATTGCCAATAAAAGCGTATCCAAAGAGGAAGGACACCTTGTTTGTTGAGTTTAGTTTTTGTCCCTTCCACTGACGCAAAAGAGCGAGTTGCTTAGCTAGTGGATAATTATCTATCCTTATAATTGATGGATTTATCACGAACAATGCATTATTACGGACACTTCAATTACCCTTTTCATACTTTTTTAACCCACATTTGTTTTGATTTCGTGGGAGTCTATAACGAGGATATATAGGAAGAGAAAGTAATTAAATTTCAACCTAGAGTCAATGGTATATATTTGGGTATTATGTAGTACCACATAAAGGTAATGACCAAGTACCGTCAAACCTCATTCAATCGTTGGAAGACCCAGACAGATAGACACGCCGGTGATTGCCATACCCATCATATTCCAATGATAAACATACATACTGTATTTAAATTTAATGACCGAGTGCTCCACACGAAGTGCGGTTCCGGTCACACATCGTAATGGCAGTGCTTCAGGCAGCCCTTCTCAGAGCTGCTTCACTTGTCAGGTTTTGGCATTCAAGATCAGACCTTAAGGTCTGATCCCTCTTCTTTCTTGGTCTTCCCCGTGCAGCTCCGCCTACGTTCATGGACTTGCATCATTTCACACAACCTAGTTCATCCATCCTCTCCACATGTCTAAACCATCCAAGGCTACTAGTATGCATCTCATCACTGATATTAGATATCCTATTTTGCAGTTTAGCACCACACATCCATCTCACCATTCTCATCTCAATACGTTCCATTCTGTTGATATCATCCGCTTTGACAGGCCAAGTTTCTGAAGCATAATATGTCATCGCACTTCTAACACATGAAGCACACACCTTTCCCTTCAAAGGAAGATGGAGTCTTCTCATAGTAAGTAGTGGCAACAGTTGCCTGAACTTTCCCCAGCTGCATCTAATTCTGGGGATAGTGGCGGCCTTGGCACCAACACCGGCAGAGATGGTATCTCCCAATTTGCAAAACTTGTCCACCATCTCCAGTGCCTCATATCCAAAGTTAACACTCTCTAGCCTGTCATTGAACACAAGTTCACCTTTGCATACTATAAACACAAATTTTTCCAATTCGGACTTTTTCCTTAGTAGAGGTCCCTTCATTCTAGCGCAGCGCTTCCTCCTGTAGTGTGCCCAGCAGCGGCAGATGCTACACTTAATTGAGTCGCGCCCACCTCTTATCTGCATACTTCGCATGGGTATATACCAATTTTTTCTACATTTTCAAGGAAAAGTTTACTGTGTGAAACAATTTTTATATAATAATTCTTAATCCTTTGCTTGCAATGCCCTCTCTCTGAACTTGGCCTTGACATCCCGCACACTATTTGTGATAAATACTAGGTAATTTGAGTATAGCAGTTCCCAGACGAGCCCAGGTCTGAAATCTTCAGATATTGACTCCAGAACCATAACAAAGAGGAGAGGGCTTAACACAGAGCCATGGTGGACTCCAACGCAAACTGGAAACTGCTCACTCAGTACACCTTTCACCCTCACTACCGTTTCGTGATTCCCCGTACATCTTCATTATCACATGCACAAGCCATTACTCTACGCCAATTTCGCATTTACTGTATATACAGTATATATATATACATACAGGATGTTTGAAAACAGCATATCAAAATTACAGGTCGTAAGATACAGGGAACAAGAAGTAAATACATAGATATTAACAAATGTCGTATTATGAACCAGTAACTAGATAGAAATTTTGAAAATGGAAATTAATCCAAACCCATTCCATGGACGATAATAGGCAGCAATTGTCCGAACACAGTTCCATATCTCACCAACTACACAACACACGCACACACACAATTACACACCATCAAACCAGTGTCAACACAAAAGCAGGGAGCTATATCCCCCTCCACCCCTGTTCAGACAGTCTTACAAGGATTTACAAGGAGGTACTCTACAATGTTTTCTATATATTGTGGACTTAGAAAGTGGGAATGAAGGTCCAAGAAGTTTTTATAGTAATGCAATATCATATTTTCATTATGTAATTTATGAAATGTTACAAATTTATCCCTATGATCTCCATACACCCCTGTTTCTGCTACATAAATATTAATGCCATATATCTCTATTATAGTACATAATAGGATATTGGTTATTTAGAAGTTTTTACTTCTTGCTGCCTGTATAGTACGCCCTGTAATTTTGATGGTGTCGTTTTCAAGCACCCTATATATATATATATATATATATATATATATATATAGTAAAAAGTACATCAACTGATGACCTAGGGCATCTCAGCTTCCATAGTAGAAGGTTAGGAGGAAAATAAATAAGATATCTCCAAGCGTCCTTTTCCGCCTTACCTTCTAGTATATATATATATATATATATATATATATATATATATATATATATATATATATATATATATACACAGTATATATATATATACCGGTATATTGTAATTGTTTTATATTTCGTAGCGCATCCTTGTTGTCACTTGTCATTATTGGAGCCATTACTGAATTCATAGGAGTAAAATTAACCCCTGAAACCTGCACGTTCAGCTTCTTGGCAACAGAAAGCGATATTATACAGCTTACTTTTATTTGATTTGATTCGTTCAGTTTATATAGCATAATATTTACAAAATACACTTACATTTACAGTACGGTATTTGTATACATATATTCCGGCTGAGCCAATTGACGACATCAAATGCCCTATGTTGAGGAATTATCCCTAACAATCAAAGGGATCAACACTATCCCAATGAACCCTTTGACTCCTTCCTTAAGGGAGCCCACCTCGCTTTTTTTCTTTCTCTCCCTCTCTCTTTGGGTTGTATCCATTCGGCCCCATCCATCCTACTGTTTTAAGACGTTTACCCCCATCCAGGTGTTAATATTTTCCTGGCAAGAGGTAGCGAGCCAGCATATATATATATATATATATATATATATATTGTTTTGACGGCAAGCTAAATTTGTACATTTTTCGATAGAAAAATTTCACCGGCGAAGCCGGATTTCTCCATACAATGCTGGCTCGCTATCGCTCGCCAGGAAGAAATCGACACCTGGAGGGTTATAAACGTCTTAAAACAGTTGGCTGAATGGGGCCGAATTGATACAAGCCAGGGAAACAGAGAAAGGAGAGAAAGATAAAAAAAAAAAACGATGACCCCCCTTAACTTGCTGCATAAACTCGTCTAATTATAGCCTGAAAATATTCAATCCTTTTTTTATATCATGAAGCAATGCTTTATTCAATTCTGGCTATCATTTAACGACTATATTAGTTTAGTTAATGTCTGAGACTCAACGGGATAATTGAGATCGATTTTACCCTTCTGATTGCTAATGGTCCTTTCTTGGCTACATTTAATCTTCTAGTGATAGTAAAAATAATACGAAAATGGAGCCACAATACTGGAAAAATTAACAAAATGCAGTCCTTGTATTGAAGGGGTTAATGATGAAATTAGAGCACATTATGGAAATGAGCCTGGGGTAACATGGAGGGAGGGAAGGGCCGTTTACACCTTCAACACGATGACAACTTTAACATTACATTTTCGCTATTATTAGACGATTTTATGCAGCTTAGGATGGATTTGTGGTAATCAACAAGTAATCTTGGGGTGTCTTTTGCTAAGCTATATAAAACAGTCTACTGTTAGCCAGAGACAAATGGCGCCATCACATTGAAGAGGCTAGGATGAAGTCCCACGAGTATTGCTTAGCGGAGTCTCAGAATACGCATTAGAACTGTGTTTTGTTGAATTTAAGATAAAATCACGTTTACATTTATTTAGACCAAGTCTTTAATCAGGCAGTCTATGTTCTCGCATATCAATAATAAATACAAAATAAAATTTCTACCGGATTAGATACTTGAAGGATAATTTCTATCTTCCTATTGCCAGACAACTCATACTTCGAGGGGTTGTCTTGGACAAAACGCCTCCAAGTGCTCTATGTAATATAGTCAGAAGTCAGCCCTACCTACAACCCACACCACATCATTTGGTGATTAGATTTGATTACAGAGTTCCGCCCTCGTTAACAGGTAAACGGTCAGATTCAGAGATTGTGCTGGGCACACATTATGTCCCCTAAAGCAGGTCTTGCGTTTCGTCCTGTTGTGTCCCTGTCCCTCCATCACATTTACCACCCAGGAGCAGCCAATGTGGTGTTGCTGGTTTAATCACCAACGACCCGACGGCTAACCTAAACATAGGGGTTGTACCTTGAGCAGGTTAACATCTGACCCACACGTAACCTAGGAGCGTTTCAACTAAATAAATGAAACTTTTTATAAGACCTCCAATGTCTTTATTTTTCCGTACCATCGACGCTGAAACAACCCATGTAATACATATATTTTTATTATTACAACCTATTTTGAATATATAATTAAAGAAACTATTTGTTTCTGGTGAACATCCTTCCCACCCATCCTCTTCCCACCCATCGATCGTGATTGAACTTCTGTTCTTCGGCGACCGCATAATTATTAATAATTTTACTGAATTATTCTGGTCGGGCCGGAACAATGCACGGTGTGATTTATTTATCCGGCTGAGCAATTTGGTCCTGAACTGTGGAGAAAAATGTCCTTGTCCCAAAAATTTAGTGGACGCTGTTGTGCCACGAGGCTTTGAGTTTTTTTCTAAATGATTCAATCTTCGCCTGGAATTTGCATATTGTCAAGTGACGGTGTTAATTGCATTGTTTTGATGACTGCACATACGCTCACTCAGTTCTCTCACACACACACACACATGTAAGTTAACTCACGTACACGACACGCTTACATGACTGGAGGGCAAATGTAGACACCTATGATTGTTTATGTGTACAATACTAGTGATAATTATCGGTGTAATGTTTACTAGCAGTTCTGAAACTAAATATTTTCAAAGCTTTTTAACAGAGGTATGGAGCAATATTAAATGTACTTTAAGGGTTCATTGACATCATATTTTCTTTCAATTGATTTGTTACACACTCGATTTGTTAAGTAGATTCCTTAAATGTAGGCAGCATTCAGGCGATTATTACCTCAGTAAAATGGGTGAATAAGTAAGCAATGGATTTACGAGGTTGCACTCCGCTGATAACATCATAAGTTTGGATTATTGGTTTATGTTTATGAGGGAGACAAAAGGCAAAGCTGCCTGTAACAAGTGCCTCACCCAAAGTTGAAAGAGTGACATAACCAAATTAAGGGCGGTTCGTAGGCCTATGCATCTTCAAACTTATTTTATTTTTTATTTTTTTGTATTGGAAAGAATTGTGGTGTGCTTATTTAGTGTAGTGAAATGGACAGGAGGAGGCGTTGTTTGTGAGAGCTAGCTGGATTACTCTCTGTGTAGGTGAGACACAAACAGAAACAGTGAGGGAGGCCAGCAAAATGAAACAGGGGTTCCAACAACTCTTTATCAAATGCCTATGTTGCCTCCCCTGGGTATTGTCCTGCTCGATTGGTGTCTACTGAGACAAAGTTACTGAGAGAAATATCAGTATCTTGGTCTGTTTAACATGTCAAATTTAACACATTGCCAACTGTAAGTTGTATATATTACATATGTTTAAGGGGAGATGGGTTGTTTTTCTGGTCCCCCATCTCCCTCAGGTTTAGCCCCATTAGTGTTCTGATTGTAAGATGTTTGCCGCATTAGTTTGTCGATTTTAAGACCTTTCGCCCCATTTATTTGTCAATATTAAGACCTTTCGTGCTATTTAGCTGTCGATTTTTTTCTGGCAAACGATAGTGAGCCTGTAATTTTGGAAGAATCGGCCTTAGGCCGGGACATTTTTCTTCCGAAAAATTTAAAAATTCATCTACAAGGGGGATCTAATGGATTTTTTAAAGTTTGATGGAGGTCTAGGGAGGAAACTAGAAAAAATAATGAATACATGAAAATGTTTACAAAAAGTGAACCATCCCACCTTAAGTTTCAATAGTAAAGAATTATGGAGACACCGGCATTGTAGGCTAACACAAGGTACTGGGAATTGGCCAGTTTAGGAAGGAATGGCCCACAATACAGTTATAATTATAGATCAGGATGGCCATTTATAATCACAAAGCGCAACAGTTTCTTTATTTTCTAAGTGAGTGGAAATATAGCACTTCTCACTAAGGCAGATAATGTTATAGAATGAGTGCCCTTAGATCACTAGGACTGTGTGTGTGTGTGTGTGTGTGTGTGTGTGTGTGTGTGTGTGTGTGTGTGTGTGTGTGTGTGTGTGTGTGTGTGTGTGTGTGTCCATTGTTTATGTAGACAAGTGTGTACGTGTGTGTATTGCTTGGTCTTGGATATGTAGAGGATTATCTCCATGTTTGTGTAGTGTTCTCGTCCCCCTTCTGCCCTACCCCTTTCACTCTCTCTTTTTTCTCTCTCTCTCAAGATTACATGACCAGTGTACACATTAGAACCTCTCATACTAGTATTTTTCTGGTGGTTAAGATTAAGTTCACACACATATATACACACACACATACTCCCCTCCCCTCCTCCCAACACACAAATACCCCCGCACACACACTCACACCTATAAACACTCACACATTTAGTTACGTTTATTATTAAGTGCCTCAAAGCCAATTATTCACTGCCACACTTTCATCCACAGGTTCATTTCCTCATTCCTATCGGCACTCCAATATGTGCGTGCAAACCCTCATAACCAGCAACACATATCATCTTCCAACTATAATATGTGCGTGCAAACCCTCATAACCAGCAACACATATCATCTTCCAACTATAATATGTGCGTGCAAACCCTCATAACCAGCAACACATATCATCTTCCAACTATAATCTTCACCAACAATATATTCTCTCTAAATTTCGTGTTCAGTATATATCCATTTTCAGGCATATATATTATTTCACTACTTCGTGTTCAGAAGTGGCCAGGTTCTATATGGTGAAGAATGCCGGAATAAGTGATGGTTAAGAGTAGATTGTATAAGTGTTGATGTCCTAATACAAATACAATCATAGCTACAGTATGGTTATGGTTATGGCTACAGATGGGCGTATTTATTTGCTCATTTATGTGTTTTTATTTATTTTATTTTTAGTTTCCTCCATAGACCTTCCATCAAACATAAAAAAGCACCCCCCAAAACCCCGTTCAAGATAAATTTGAAAGTTTTCAATAGAAAAATGTCCCGGCCGAAGGCCAATTACCACTATAGTACAGGCTCCCTGTTGAAACCAGAAACAAAAATTTGACAGCTAAATTGAACGAAGGGTCTTAATATTGACAAATCAATGGGGTGCAAGGTCTTAACACTTACACTACGGGCACATTTCCCCTGTATTAGGGCTCATTCAGGGACAGTGTCTGAATGAAATTAAATGTATTCAGCCAAAAACATGAAGAAAATAGTGTTAAAATTACACCAGAACGAGTTTCGTAGCGTGCGGGGCTAATCCGCAGCGCTACCATAGACATTCGTTAATACTGAGTGTATATCGCTAATGTCGAGTTACATTTGCCTTTGGCAACGCTGCATATGTTTAGCAGTTCATGGCTCATATCCCTCAGTTCTGCGGCCGCCTACCTTCGCCTACCTTGAGAGCGGACAGGGGCCTGTCGCACTCCCGCTCACTCGGACTCGTCTCCACAGGCTTTAAAAGCCTGCAAATTGCAATAAATTGCCATGACGTTCCGGAACGTCTCTAGCAGACAATGGGTTAAAATCGCCAAACTAATGGGCCGAAAGTCATAAAATCGGAGAAGTAATTAAGCTAAACATGAGGGAGAAGAGGGACCAGAAATCGGTCAATCTTCCCTAAACTTGTACATTTTTCGATAGGTATTTTTTCCTGGCGAGCGATAGCAAGCCAGCATTGTATTAAGAAATCCGGTTTCGCCGGAGACATTTTTCCATCGGAAAATGTACAACTTTAGCCTGCTGTCAAAAACATTTAAAAATAATGTGATGGCTCGCTACCGCTCGCAAGAAAAAATCGACACCTGGATGGGGATAAAAGTCTTAAAACAGTAAGCTGAATGGGGCAGAATGGATACAACCCAGAGAAAGAGAAAATGAGAAAAATAGCAGGTCAACTCCCTTAAAATTAATTCGGCATGTAGGGTAAGGGGTGGCATTGCATGTTGACAGCAAAGATAATTTCTGGGGTGGCTATATTCTGACACTCAAGTTTCTCATCTGATAAACTTGTACAGTATTTAATTTCAGTCGGCAGACAGCACGCAAGCATTCAAAATTAATTATCTGCGTCTAGATTGGCATGCATTCCTTTACACTGAAACTATCTAGAGTATATTCTCATATCAGTTCCTATAACACCATCTACAGTATATTGACATTGATACAATTACAATTCTGTATATATCGTACTATACACTGACACAGCAGACTGACACCTGTGTATACTGTGACACACCTGTCCACACTGGTAAACCTGTATCTACACTGACACCTATATATAAATTGGCACACCTTTATATACACTTTCAAACCTGTACCTACAGTACATTGGCAGACCGGTAAGGACACTAGCACACCTGTTTCTAAACTAACACACCTGTGTTAATACTGAAAAACCTGTGTCTACACTGACACACCTGTGTCTACACTGACACACCCGTGTCTACAGACACACCCGTGTCTACACTGACACCTGTGTTTACACTGATGCACCCGTGTCTACACTGACACACCTGTCTACACTGACACACCCGTGTCTACACTGACACACCTGTGTCTACACTGACACCTGTGTCTACACTGACACACCTGTGTCTACACTGACACCTGTACCTACACTAACAAACCTGTTGCTAGACTGACACCTGTACACTAACAAACCTGTGGCTACACTGACACGCTTGTGTAGATTTAACACACATGTACTTACACTGAAACACCTGTTTCTACATTGCCACACCATTATTAATACTGATACACCTTTATCTACATTGAAACACATACAATAGCACTGGATATATCAAAGGCATTTGATAGAGTCTGGCATCAATCCTTATTGTCGAAGATGTCACACTACGGCCTTGCATCATTAGTTCCACTAATTTCTTCTTATCTTCATAACAGAAAAATATGTGTAATGGTAGATGGCCTTTATTCTCAATTTCACTCAATAAATGCTGGTGTTCCCCAGGGATCAGTTTTGGCCCCAACTCTGTTCCTCATTCATATCAATGATCTCATATCTACCACTCATAATCCAATACATTCCTACGCAGATGACTCAACACTCCACAGTTCCTTCACATTTACCAATTCTTTCACCCAACCCGATCTTATAAATTCAAAAATAAACACTGCAATTTCTCTGAACCAGGACCTTTCTAGAATTAATGAATGGGGACAAGAGAATCTAGTTTCCTTTAATGCACAGAAAACCAAGTACATTCAATTTTCTAACCGACAGAATCTCACTGACTCCCATATATTTTTTAATGATGTAAATATTCCCACTTCCCCTAGTATTGACATTCTCGGTGTAACATTAACTACTAACTTGAGCTGGACACATTATGTTAGAAGCATTGCTAAGAATGCCTCTAAAAAACTGGGACTCCTGTACAGAGTTCGAGAATTCTTCACTGACGAGCAGTTGGCCGTAATATATAAAAGTCATGTGCGCTCTCAGATGGATTACTGTTCACCTCTGTGGGGTGGAAGTGGAGTGGTTGCATTGAGGCAGTTGGACAAAATTCAAAATAAAGCTATTAGATTAATCAATAACCCTGCAATCACACAGGACCTTCCTACATTAGCCATACGAAGAAACGTTGCATCCCTTGCATTATTCTACAGATATTTTCACAGCAATTGTTCCGAGGAACTTGCTTCAATTGTGCCGCCTCTCCACATCTTTCCCCGTAGAACTAGGGCAGCTGAGAGCGCCCATGAATTTACACTTTCTCCTCCACAATGCAGAACTTCTGCTTATCAGAATTCATTTATCCCTAGAGCTACTACTCTTTGGAATTCACTTCCCTCGAATTGCTTTCCACAAACTTACAATCAACAAATGTTTAAATCCAGTTGTTACAAACATTTTATGAATGGAGGATGCCTTTAGGCACATGGACCTTTTTGTTTTATCTGTGTTTTTCCTTCCTCCGTTCATTGTCTCTTAAAAAAAAAAAAAAAAAAAAAAAAAAATCTACACTGTCACATCTGTATTTACACTGACAGATTCGTATTTATGCTAACACACCTGTATCATGTGGTCAGCTATGATGAGCTATCCTCATTATCATAAATGTGAGTGTACAGTATACCTCTTATGTGCAATAATAGTAGTCAGAGTTTCTTATACATGTAAATATAAATAAAGTAGACGTACCATTTTGCCCAAAATCAAAACGGCATACCCAACTCTGCGATGGGTTACCATCATCACTACTAATACCATCATCAATCACAATCATCACTACTACTGCCATCATCACTACAACTGCCACAATCATCACGACTACTGTCATCATCACCATTACTATGATGATCACTACTACAATTACAATCATCACTACTACTGTCATCATTGTCACTACCATCTTAATCACTACTATCATCATTGATACTACAACTATCAACCATCATTACTACTATCATCACCACCATCTTACAATCATCATTACTACTGTTAATATCATCACTACTACTATAACCATCATCATTACTACTGTCACAAGTATTACCATCATGTATCCTATCACCATCATCACTACTACTGCCATCATCACCATTACTATGATCTTCATCATCACAACTATGGTCATCATCACTACAACTTTCACCATCAACACTACTACTCACCATCATCACTAATACTCACACCATAATCACTAGTCATCATAATCACTACAACTATCATAATTACTTGTCACCATCATCACTAATACTAGTACTGTCACCATCATATCTACTACTGTCACCATCATATCTACTACTGTCATCATCATCACTACTGTCATCATTATCACTACCGGTACTATCACCATAAATCCAAATATTACTACCATCACTTCTAATGCCAACTGAACTAACTTAACCTAGCAAATACGTAGTGAGATGTTTTCGCTCTCAGAACGAATGTGTTGTTAGTGTGTGAGCCCCTTCGGGGCTCACACACTAAGAATGCCATCATTGCTGGATGGGGGGGGGGGGGGGGGGCCGGGGAAGGTTGAGGGGGTGGGGGGTCCGGGAGGTGGTGGGGGGTTAAAACCATATTTTGGACCTAAAATCATAACTATTGCATAAATTCAAAAAATCTTTTTTGACTGATGTTCGCATTCACGCAACAAATGTTCATGTTAAATTTGGTGAAAATCCGTCCAACGGTCTAGGAGGAGTTTCGAGACAGACGGACGACGACGACAGAATTTTTTTTTGTGTGGTACCCACTATACGCGGGCGATACCTAACACTGCTTACGCAGAGTTGATTAATTATAATGCAGTTTCCTTTTAACAGAAAAGTTTCCAAATGGGCAAGCTTAATTGCCTTTCCTAACTGTTGCTCCAGCTAAATTCCATTAACACAACCTATTTATAAAGTAGATGTGCCATTTTGCCAAAAATCAAAACGGCATACCCAACTCTGCGATGAGTTACCATCATCACTACTAATACCATCATCAATCACAATCAACATAATCACTACTACTGCCATCATCACTACAACTGCCATCATCACTACAACTGCCACAATCATCACGAGTACTGTCATCATCACCATTACTATGATCATCACTACTACAATTACAATTATCACTACTACTCTCACCATCATCACTGTCCATTGTCACTAGCATCTTAATCACTACTATCATCATTGATACTACAACTATCAACCATCATTACCGTACTAATATCATCACCACCATCTTACAATCATCATTACTACTGTTAACATCATCACTACTACTATAATTATCATCATTACTACTGTCACAAATATTACCATAATTTATTCTACTGTCACCATCATCACTACTACTGCCATCATCACCATTACTATGAACTTCATCACCACAACTATCGTCATCACTACAAATTTCACCATCCTCACTACTACTGACCATCATCACTAATACTCACACCACCGTCACTACCATCATCACTACTGTCATTATTATCACTACAACTATCATCATTACTTGTCACCATCATCACTACTATTATGACCATCATTACTACTACTGTCACCATCATATCTACTACTGTCATCATCATCACTACTGTCATCATCATCAATACAACTACAACCATCATCACTACAATTATCACCATTATCACTACTATCACCATAAATCCAAATAGTACTACCATCACTTCTAATGTCAACTAAACTAACTTAACCTAGCAAATACGTAGCAAGATGTTTTCGCTCCCAGAACGAATGCGTTCTTAGTGTGTGAGCCCCTTCAGGGCTCACACACTAAGAACGCCATCATTGCTGGGGGGGGGGGGGGGGGGGTTCTGGGAGGGTTGGGGGGGCAAAACCATATTTTGGACCTACCTAACTGTGACTAAAATCAAAGAAAATAAACGTAAGTCCGATGAAACAAAACCGCACAGGACAATGACAAATGCCCCCCACAAACTCAGACTTGCTAGTGTGAATGTTGGTAGTTTGAATCTGCGTGCGAATGAAGTGGCTGAGATGTGTGAGAGGAGGCGAGTGGACGTCTGCTGTACCCAGGAAACACTCTGGAAGAGGCATGGGGTACAGTGGATTGTCGGAAGGAGGAAAAGATATAGGATATACTGGATGGGTGTGGAGACTGACAAAGCGAAAGGAGGAGTGGGTGTTCTGGTGGCTGAAGAGCTGGCGGAAAGTGTGCTTCAGATTACGAGAGTTAGTGAAAGGCTGATTGTTTTGAAGTTGAAAGTTGGTGAAAGAATTCTGAATGTGATATCTGCATATGCCCCACAGGCTGGTTTACAGAAAGAGATAAAAGAGGACTTCTGGAATGACACCGTCAGTGTCATTTCAGGCCTCTCGGAGAACGAAATAACAATCGTGGGGGGGGGGGGGACCTCAATGGTCACGTGGGAGCATCTGCAGATGGATACGAGGGGGTACATGGAGGAAATGGTTACGGAAGGAGAAATCTAGAAGGCGAATATATATTGGAGTCCTGCGTTGCACTCCACATGGTTGTGTGTAACACAAAGTTCAAGAAAAGACAGAGCCACCTGATCACATATAACTCTGGGGTCTCCAGTAGCCAGATAGATTACTTCTTGGTTAACAGGAAAGACTGGAAACTAGTTCGAGATGTAAAGGTCATCCCGAGCGAAGAATGTATCCCCCAGCATAAGCTACTTGTGTGCGACATGAGCTTATACAGAGATCCTAAGCACAAGAAGGTTTACATACCCAGAAGGAAAGTGTGGCTGCTGAAGGACAAGGAAGTTAGGGATAAGTTTCATAATGAACTGGAGGAAATGAATAGAAATAAGGAAGCTAGGCCTAACTATGTAAATAGCCAATGGAACTTTCTTAAGCATAGCCTTATCGCTGCCACTGACAAAGTCTGTGGGAAAACAAAGGGTCACCCCAGGAATAAGACCTCTTGGTGGTAGAACGATGAGGTAGAACATGCTGTGAAAGAGAAAAGGAGATGCTTCAAAGCATGGAAGAAAGGAGGCAGCAGGGAGGAATACCAGGCAGCTAAACGAACTGCCAAAAGAGTGATTTACAATGCTAAAAATCGCATTAAGGACCTGGTCCTCGAACAAGTGTGTAACACTGACAATCCCAATGGGATCTTCAACCTAGCTAGGCGAGTTAAAAATGACAGTAGGGATATTATAGGTGAACAGTGTGTTAGAGATGATAATGGGAAGATTGTGTATGCAGAAAATGAAATCAGAGAAGCATGGAAGGTACACTATGAACGATTGCTAAATGTAGAGTTTAAATGGGATAAGGAACAGCTTAGTATAAAAAAAACAATATCTGGGCCCCCTCCTTTGATAGCACCAGCTGTAGTGAGCGACGCAATCAATAAAATGAAGGACGGTAAAGCTCCAGGTTGCTCAGACATTGTCGCTGAGATGATAAAAGCCTCAGGGGAGATTGGTGTAAACTTAGTCACAAAGAGTTGATAAACACCATTATTAAAGATGAGAAAATCCCAGAGGATTGGCTCAAAAGTGTAATAGTAAATATATACAAAGGAAAAGGGGATGCGCTAGATAGAGGAAATTATAGGGGCCTGAAAATGCTTGACCAAATCATGAAGGTCTGTGAGAGAGTCCTTGAGGGTTTGATCAGGCAAAGCATCTCTATTGATGATATGCAGTTTGGTTTTATGCCAGGACGTGGTACAACCGATGCTATCTTCATAGCCAGGCAGATACAGGAAAGATACTTACTAAAAGGCAGGGATCTTTACTTTGTGTTTGTGGACCTGGAGAAGGCCTTTGATAGGGTACCTAGAGATGTTGTGCAGTGGGCTATGAGGAAACTTGGTGTGGAAGAGTGGCTGGTGCGTGTGATAATGAAGATGTATGAGGATTCGCGAAGTTCGGTGAGGGTGAAGGGTGTACTGAGTGATGAGTTCGCAGTCCGTGTTGGAGTCCATCAGGGTTCAGTGTTAAGCCCCCTCCTCTTTATTATGGTCTTGGAGGTGCTGTCTAGAGTTTTTAGAGGCGGACTCCCGTTGGAACTGTTTTATGCAGACGATTTAGTCCTAATAGCTGACAGTATGCAGGATGCTGAGGCCAAATTCAGAGAGTGGAGAGAGGGCATGGCGAGCAAGGGTTTAAGAGTCAATATTAACAAAACCAAGGTTATGCATTGTAGATTGAGACGAGGCAATGTGGAAAAGATCGGTGCATACCCATGTGCAGTGTGTGGAAAGGGAGTGGGCGTTAACTCAATTCAATGTAGCATCTGTCGATGTTGGGTACACCATGGGAGTAAGCGCTGTAGTAGAATAAAGGGGCCCCTGCCGAAGGATAATTCAGAAATAGAGAAATTTGAGTGCGTAGTGTGCAAAGACGAGCTTGTGTTAAGTGAAGATCCTGTGGCTGTGAATTTTGGAAATGAGTCTTTGGAACTGGTGAACAAGTTTTGTTACCTAGGAGATACCATCTCTGCCGGTGGTGGGGCTGAGGCTGCCACTGTTGCTAGAATTAGGTGTGGCTGGGGGAAGTTCAGAGAATTGATGCCAATCCTGACCATGAAAAGAATGCCTCTCCCCCTGAAGGGAAAGGTGTATGCCTCATGTGTTAGAAGTGCAATGACGTATGCCTCAGAAACATGGGCCGTTAAAGTAGAGGATGTCAACAGAATGGAGCGTAATGAGATGAGAATGGTGAGATGGATGTGTGGGGCCAGGCTACAGGATAGAATAACAAATGTTGAGCTGAGGAGACGTTTAGGTATAAAGAGTATTAGCGAGGTGATGCGTACAAGTAGACTGGGATGGTATGGACATGTGGAGAGAATGGATGAACAAAATTGGGTGAAAAAATGCAGGTCTGTGATTGTGGAGGGAGCTGCACCAAGGGGTGGACCGAGGAAGACCTGGGATCGGACTATACGCGCCGATCTCAAATCCAAGAACTTGACAAGTGAAGCAGCCCTTAACAGGGTTGCCTGGAACACCGCCATTAGGACAAGAGACTGAAACTGCACTGATGTGTGGAACACTCGGTCTTAAAATGTTATGTATGTTTTATGTATGTACAGTATATGGATAGAGCTGCCAATACATATTTATTTATGATTACAGAGACCAAACTATGAATAAAGTAGACGTGCCGTTTTGCCCAAAATCAAAACGGCATACCCAACTCTGCGATGGGTTACCATCATCACTACTAATACCATCATCAATCACAAACACCATCATCACTACTACTGCCATCATCACTACAACTGCTACAATCATCACGACTAGTCATCATCACCATTACTATGATCATCACTACTACAATTACAATCATTACTACTACTCTCACCATCATCACTACTACTGTCACCATTGTCACTACCATCTTAATCACTACTATAATCATTGATACTACAACTATCAACCATCATTACTATCATCACCACCATCTTACAATCATCATTACTACTGTTAACATCATCACTACTACTATAACCATCATCATTACTACTGTCACAAGTATTACCATCATGTATCCTACTATCACCATCATCACTACTACTGCCATCATCACCATTACTATGATCTTCATCATCACAACTAGTCATCATCACTACAACTTTCACTATCCTCACCATCATCACAAATACTCACACCATCGTCACTACCATCATCACTACTGTCATCATTATCACTACAACTATCATTACTTGTCACCATCATCACTACTATTATGACCATCATCACTACTGTCACCATCATATCTACTACTGTCATCATCATCACTACTGTCATCATCATCAATACAACTACAACCATCATTACTACTATTATCACCATCATCATTACTATCACCAACAATCCCACTATTACTTCCATCACTTCTAATGCCAACTGAACTAACTTAACCTAGCAAATACGTAGTAAGATGTTTTCGCCCCCAGAACGCCATCATTGCTGGGTGGGGGGGGGGGGGGGAGGTGGATGGGGGGGGGGGGGGGAGGAGGAGGTGGGGGGGGGAGGTTGAGGGGCTTGGTAAAACCATATTTTGGACCTAAAATCATAACTATTGCATAAATTCAAAAAATCTTTTTTGACTGACGTTCGCATTCACGCAACAAATGTTCGTGTGAAATTTGGTGAAAATCCGTTTAACGGTATAGGAGGAGTTCCGAGACAGACGGACAACAACGACGACAACAACAGACATTTTTTTTGTGTGGTACCCACTATACGGGGGGGCGATACCAAACTCTGCTTACGCAGAGTTGATTATTGCATTTATAGATACTTAAGGATAGACAAATTTTACACTCACGTGATGTATATATCAAATAATGCCTTCACATTACTTCATCATGTATGAAATATATCAGGGTAGGGTAGCTAAAGGCAATATAAAAACATATTCGAAATTCGCGGGCTAATTCCGTTATCATTAACACAAGAGAGGCGACAGGGGTTGCCATCAACTTTCTAAGCTTAAAATATCTTACATGGCTTTGTTTACTATTTTCGATAAAAATGTGTGGTAAACCAAGACAACTGTGCAGTATCAATCATTCTGTAACATGCTTTAGACAGTGATAAAATGGAATGGGATATTTCATGAGCTATGCCGTTTATTAGACATGTACAAGGTGTCCAGGATATAATTAAACTCAAATGAAACTAAATAAGTTTATTAACAATATCACTAGATAATAATATCTACAAGATTTTATTAACAACTTGACAAACCAAAATAACCAACAACCGCCACTCTAGTAATTCTAACAACTCCAAGAGAAGGTGTTCAAAATGAGCACCATATCGCTAAACTCCCCAGACATGAACCCACTGGATTTCTTTGCATGGTGCTGCATTAGCCCAAGGGTGCGATAGGCCTCACAGAAGTGTCTGTATAGCGGATGCGATAGGCCTCACGGAAGAAAGCCCATGAACAAAATACGCAGAAAAAAGAAACACCCCACAGGCACTCAAATGTTAGCAATATGTGATTAGGTGGGATATTCACCCTCTAATACCTCCTTCCACTCTCCCACATGTGTCAAGCCCCTCTCCCTCTCCTTGCCCCCCTTCCTCCATTATCATAAATGGTTAATTTAGATAAGTGGACTGTATATTATTGATTTTGAAGAAGTATTAACCATATAGAAATAATTACCCTTTGATGAACTCAGCTGGTGATTGGAGGATGGCGGAATATAGGCTAGATGACTCGAAATGGTTAGTAAGGTAAACAGCGTATGAAAAGAGGCTACAATAGGCTAGGATAGGCTAGATATTTACGTTAAGTTTGTGCTAATTAACAAAGATGATGATGTAGTGACTATATGGAATATGAGATGAATAGTGAAGCGAAAACACCTGGTGAAGTAAAGGAACTATAAGAAGAAGGCTTAGCGTGTGTAGCTGGGACGGAGGTTGGTTGGAGAGTCAGCGAGCGCGTAATGTTTGTCTCTGTCGTGACATACCGCGCACGCGCATAACATATGGAAAATGTATCCCATCTTCTTTACAATGAGATACTTTTGAACAATCTTAAATAATACAAATATATATATATATGGGAATTATAATCCTACAATACTTTACCATATACAACTATAGAATAATATATTCTACCCAATCATGGAACGTTCGACCAAGGTTATGGAAGCGTTCAACTTAAGACTACGGAATGATACGTAACGCTACATCAACCCAGATTACGTAACATCGAGACTGTTCATACTAGTTTGAGTACACTAAGTATAGACATATTCCCACCAACAGAAAATATACAAAATTTTCACGATTAGAGTTGCCCGGAGGCAATCTTATCCCGCCAAGCTTGGGAGGATATCTGGGCTGCCTGTCGACGTGGGCGTTCGCCAGACGCGTCAACAGGCTGCGCCGAAGTAGAAGCCAGAGAGGGGACTTCAATGGATAACTGATCCGAGGGGGTGTCCTTACGATCGAGGTCACCCTCAAGAGGATATAGTCGGACTGTTGGCCGTGTGATTACTCCAGTCCTGGTGCGAACCTTTGCTACCTGAACCTCACCATCACGACCTGGTAACAACTCCTCTATCCGACCCAATTTCCAAAATGCGCACAGGCCCTCCTCATGGATGGTTACCACGTCCCCTACCCTAGGCCAATGACCTTTTAATGGTGTTAGTTTATTTTTTTGCGCTTCCCTTAACCCTTAATTAGCGGCGAGCAACATAAGTCGAGTTAAATAAAGCTGGACTATGTGGCGGCGCTCGACATAACTCGAGTGGCAATTTCAGCACGTAATGTGGCTGAGAGAGAGAGACAAGTGGTGGCAGGAGACTAGCGAGCGTATGACTGCTCCAGACCACCGCGGCGAACCTACTGACACAAATCTCAGCTCCCTCCTCCCTCTCTCACTCGCTACATACTCAATTATGTACTGAAAGTACCGAATTACCTGCTTTTTGCACTCGCGTTGCACGGTTATTGCAAGAAAACTATCCATCATACAAGGATCGTTATGGTGTCATTCGAAAGCTCTGTTTATGCCCTTTCAGGGATAGGTACTTGTTTTACGTTCTGGGTCTTATTTAGGCATGAAAATGATCACGTAAACAGCCCTATTTTGGCTAAAAACACCCCGCTGTGCGGTACACATAAATAAACCGCATAGGCCGCTCGTAAGGTGTTAAAGTCACCAGATATTCTGTTGACCAGCGATGCCAAATATCTCGCGATAATTTACGAATATATTTGTAGCGGGCCGATATCACGTCCTTACTTATGTAGTCTGGATCTTCCATAGTATGCTCGTCATGCTCTTCAGGAAGATCCCGCAGTCTGTATCCACGTAACAATACTGAGGGTGTGATTGGGGTAAGGACTTCCAAATCACCAGAAGCATAGTATAGAGGGCGATCATTTACGGTGGCTTCAATCTCCAAGAGTATGGTGTTGAGTTCCTCAATCGAGATGAGAGCGCTACCCAACACCTTCTTCAGACCCGCCTTCACGATGCCTATGGCTCTCTCCCATATGGCGCCAAACCAAGGCGCTCTGGCGGGAATGAAACGCCATTCGCATTTTACATCCGCTAGGCATGTCTGAATCTTAGGATTGTTGCTCACTTCTTTGAGATATGTAGATGCCCCTATGAAAGTCTTTGCATTGTCACTCAGCATGATAGGCGGATATCCCTGTCGACTGCAGAATCTTCGGAAGGCATGTAGGAAGCTATCACAAGTGAGGTTGGTGACCAGTTCCAGGTGAATTGCCCTGGTAACAGCACAAGTGAAAAGTATCATATACACCTTAAGATTGGGTGAATCTTTCACAGGGATTGCTCCACTGTAGTCAACCCCGGTAACTTTGTAAGGGTCACCTGGGATGGTTCGCAGGTTTGGTAAGGGAGGAATACCAATGGGATCATAATGTGTTCCCTGTACTCTTCTACACTTTAAGCATTTGCGAAGGACTTTCGTGACCACCTGCCTGATTCTAGGCACCCACCATCGTTGTCTTACATAGGTGACTATATGACCAACCCCATAATGACAACAGAGTCGGTGACACCTATCGATGATAAGATGGGTGAAGGGATGATTGGGGGGCAGTAGTATTGGATACTTACTTGCCTCAGAGAGGGCTGCCAATTGTAATCTGCCTCCGCAATGTATCAAGTCCCCCTTCAAGTGTAAGCCCAACTGGTTGATCAGGTTATTCCTAGACTTTGTTCCCTTAACCAGTATTTTATATTCCTGCGTATATATTTCTTGTTGACAGAGCTTATGTAATAATTTATCTGCAATTCTGATCTCCTTCACATTGAGGTAAGCACTACCTGTGGGCGGTGTGCCTTTAATTTTTGCTTTTACATTTTCTACAAATCGTATCACCCATGCTGTAACACGTTGTAACTTCTCATAGCTGCTGAATCTATCCCAGTCCCATAACCGTGTGTCTTCGTCAGGCACCGAGCCAATTACCGGTGCCACAATAGCAGTGTGTTGCTCGCTCAAATCTATATTCTCTGGCCATTCGTCGGGATCATTAAGCCAGCATGGGCCATTCCACCACAACGCAGAAGATTTGAGAAATTTAGCAGAGACACCACGAGTAATGCAGTCACTTGGATTCTCTTTGGTACACACATACCGGAACTGTGTGGTTGGGAGCAGGGTACGAATTTCGTCGCCACGGTTGGTGACGTACACTGGTAGCTTCTTTCGGCTATGTAACCAGTAGAGCGTAATTTGGCTGTCACTCCATATAACTGTCTTCGTGATATTTAGCAAATTTTTAAAAGTTTCCTCTACAAAGTGAACGAGTCTAGCAGCCAACAGAACTGCAGTTAGCTCTAATTTTGGCATGGAAAGGGATTTGACCGGGGCGACTTTCGCCTTCGCCATGACGAGACGGCTGCCACTTGTGTCAACAAAGTATATGGCGGTGCCGTACGCGACCTTGCTAGCGTCTGAGAAGGCATGAATGGAAACAGGATGGTCCATGACAACTCTCCGAGGAAAATAAAACCCTTACAGAGACGAAGATCCGAAAGAATGTTTTCCCACTCCTGAACCAAATCGCCAGTCAAAACCTCATCCCAACCTAATTTTATCCTCCATATTTGCTGAAGGAATAATCTTGATTTGATTGACACCGGTAGAACTATCCCCAAGGGGTCAAAAAGTTTAGCCGTCATACTCAAGCAAATTTGTTTTGTAATCTGCGAATATTGCGCATACTGAACGCCGAATGAGAGGGTAACGGTATCCTCATACGACGATAATGCTTGACGCTCAACCTGTGAGTATTCCTTAGGGGTTATCCCGATGTGATCTAATTCCCACAAAACGTTTAAGTCATTTTTGCATGGTGGAATATTACCAGTGGACATGTATTCGTCCATTGGTGTTACTGCTACTTTCAATACAGTAATTACTTCTGTGCTGGAGCTGGTAGGCTGTGTCACATATGAACCACTTATGGCGTACCCGTACTTGGTAGGAAGCAGAATTAGGCTACCTGACCTTTTATACCCAGGTCGCACTATATCGTAGTAGTGATCCGAACCGATAAGCAGCTCCAGCCGATCTGTGTCCGTTGCGTGAGGATCGGCTAATTTTATGCCTTTACTTTGTAAACTAACCAGTTTAGACTTTAGGTTAAGTTCACCTTTATGTTCTGGCAATTCATCAACCACTATTGCGTCTAGATGATGAAATTTACCTCTGTGTTTGTATTGCAGTGCCACAACATTATATTCCCTCGAGGCTTGTTTCCCGGTAAATCCGTGAAGACATAACTCCTCAGTTCCTTTAGAAATGTAGGAAAGGGAGGATAGAACAGAAGACTTCACAAAGGTCCTCTGAGAACATTGGTCAAGTAGCGATCTGATTTTAACACAATTATTATCCTTACCCTTTACCGGCAGCTGTACGGTGGGCAAGATTACTGTATTTTTACCTGTGGCAACGAACATTGTAGTTGAAGTAGCAGCAGTATGCTCTCTCTTGGTGTTATCCTCCGCTGGTCTACTTTCTTTCCCTTGTTTTTGTGTACACAGGGAATGAAAGTGTTTGCCCTTACAAAACTTGCAGCTTCTTATATTAGGATTAGTACAACCCGAATGGCCATGCTCTTTTGACAAGCATCCAGTGCAGAGACGTAGTTGGCGGGCTCTGTTAACTTTATACTTCATACAATTGTACCATAAATGATTGGTGCCACTACACAGAACACAGTTGAATTTCCTGTACTCACTTTGGGCGGTAAACGTCGCCGTAGCCATGGGTGTACCCCCTACTCTGTCTTGACCCGCCATATTGTACACTTCAGACTGGAAGCAATGGGTGAATTTCTTATAATCCAGGCTCGAGTCTCCCATTTCCCGTTTTATGGTTTCTTTTAGTGGTGATGGTAACTTATTGACAAGAGTCACCACACAAAATTCCTCCAGACAAATACCATGGCTAATGATTGACCTCATCACACTCTCTGTATTGGCATAGAAGTCCTTCAGGTCAGCTGTTTGGTGTTTGGGTGACACCAATTGATTGAATTTGGTAACATAAGCTGCCTTGATTCGATCTGGATGCCCATATGTCTCTTGCAGGAGCTCAATTGCTGGAGCATAGCTTGCACTTTCGATAATGAATCCTTCGACTAGCTTATGTGCATCACCCAGAAGCTGACCCTTTAGATAGGTGAAGCGTTGTATATCTGTGAGGTCGGGATTGTCATGGATGGTACACTTGAACATCTCCCAAAATCCCGACCACAATGTGGCATCACCCTCAAATTTTGGAAGAGTAAGATGTGGTAATTTGACTGCGGATTTCCTTGGCTCCTTCTTGACCTCTGTAATCAAGATCCCCTTCAGTGTGGCAACGATTACTTGTATGCCCTCCATATATAAGGTATCCTCTCTTAACTCCTCGATATACTCGGCGTCCTCGTAAGTGTCGGCCAGGTCCTCCTGTGCGACCTCATACTTGTCAAGTTGCCTTTGAATACTGAGCAACCTGGCCTCCACCTCCACACTAGACGCTGAATCAAGGAATTCGTCAATGTCAGAGGTCAAGACCGTCAAAGAGCCCTTAAGCCCAGCCCGACGCTTTTGTACACTTTTAGCCATGATTACACGGGAAGGAAATGTATTGACGTTAAATCAAACTATCAATGCCAGACCGAATAAGTTGCGGACAACAATACAGTACTCCGAGAAATCAAATCGCGAGCCGAAAATAAAACACCCTCACGAAATGCGGAATAAGAATTGTGCGCAATGCAGACTAGCAATCTGGAGCTTTTCAATTTAACTCCTTTCATAATAGTTATGAAATTATAGAATCATTACGCCATAAGTTAAGAAAAGCCAGGAGGGAAATTTAGTACAATACAGTATAGGCCAAAAGTCTCCAGATGTCAAAAAAGAGAGGTCCCGTTTAACGTTATAATAAATTCAAGAATTTGAAGAGAGAAAGAGCCTATAGGGTAATTTAAACAGGCTAAACTCAATGGGTACCGCTAATTCTATATTATTAAATTTAATAAATGTGAAAATTGTACACAAGAAAAGTTCATCTCAAGAAGTCACAAGGAAAAAAGTTTTCAGTTGGATTAACACACACTCAGCCTATCAGCTATCATAATACCCCGCCTCCAGGGCACACGACGACGAGAGTTGAATTTAGAAAAATGTGTGTATGAATAACCTTTAAATTTTAAAGAAGTTATTTTTCAGTATAATTTTGATCTAGATTTAAATTATTATACAGTACAGAATGGATGAATTTAATCTTAATGCCGTGCCAATTGTGCAAGATTTTCTAGGGCTAAAGTAGTTTTAATATAATTTAATGAGCCCGAAAAAGCATTTAAAGTAGGCTAATTATTGTTTTGAGTACTGTACTGATTCGGATTTATAATTTTTCATTCTGGGTAAAACTCCCGTCGGAGCCCTGACCTATCCACTAGTTTCCACATCCTGTCCCACTGGTGGTCAGGCACCTGGGGCGGCCAGAGCAAATAGCGGACGAAAAAAACCCTGACAGACCCATGGGGCCAAAAGACCAGGGCCTGGAGGACGTAGTAGGACTCATGACAAAACCAGGGATAGGCCAGCCCCACTCCCAAGCAAGGCAACTACCGACCGCCGAATAACTCCCCCCCAAAAATGGGGGGGGGGGGGGCACACTAGTGAAAGGTTTAAGGACCAATTATATGGTTAATTTAGATAAGTGGACTGTATATTATTGATTTTGAAGAAGTATAAACCATATAGAAATAATTACCCTTTGATGAACTCAGCTGGTGATTGGAGGATGGCGGAGTATAGGCTAGATGACTCGAAGTGGTTAGTAAGGTAAACAGCGTATGAAAAGAGGCTACAATAGGCTAGGATAGGCTAGATATTTACGTTAAGTTTGTGCTAAATAGCAAAGATGATGATGTAGTGACTATACGGAATATGAGATGAAAAGTGAAGCGAAAACACCTGGTGAAGTAAAGGAACTATAAGAAGAAGACTTAGCGTGTGTAGCTGGGAAGGAGGTTGGTTGGAGAGTCAGCGAGCGCATTATGTTGGTCTCTGTCGTGACATACCGTGCACACGCATAACATATGGAAAATGTATCCCATCTTCTTTACAATGATATACTTTTGAACAATCTTAAATAATACAAATATATATATATATATATATGGGAATTATAATCCTACAATACTTTCCCATATACAACTATAGAATGATATATTCTACTCAATCATGGAACGTTCGACCAAGGTTATGGAAGCGTTCAACTTAAGACTACGGAATGATACGTAACGCTACATCAACCCCGATTACGTAACATCGAGACTGTTCATACTAGTTTGAGTACACTAAGTATGGACATCTGCGTAAGCAGAGTTTTGTATCGCCCCCCGTATAGTGGGTACCACAAGAAAAAAATGTCTGTCGTCGGCGTTGTCGTTGTCCGTCTGTCTCGGAACTCCTCCTAGACCGTTGGACGGATTTTCACCAAATTTCACACAAACATTTTTTGCGTGAATGCGAACGTCCGTCAAAAAAGATTTTTTGAATTTATGCAATAGTTATGATTTTAGGTCCAAAATATGGTTTTACACCCCCCCCTCCCGGATCCCCCCCCCCCCCCCCCCCTCCTCCCAGACCCCCCGCCCCCCCCAGCAATGATGGCGTTCTGGGGGCAAAAACATCTCGCTACGCATTTGTTAGGTTAAGTTAGTTCAGTTGGCATTAGAAGTGATGGTAGTAATATTTGGATTGATGGTGATAGTAGTGATAATAGTGATAATAGTAGTGATGATGGTTGTAGTTGTATTGATGATGATGACAGTAGTGATGATGACAGTAGTAGATATGATGGTGACAGTACTAGTCAATCAATCAATCAATTCCTTTATTTCGCAATACATATGTACAGTACACAGTACAAAACACACACATTACATAATCCAATAAAAATTATAGTAAAGTTAAATCAAAATGTATTAAACATTCAAAATTATTTCATATATACAAACTATTTACAATATTAGCTTCTGATAGTCAGGATAAAATCAACAAATATAATATTATAAAAAATATATGCATTGAAAACTCAATTATGAGGATGGAAGTCATTCGATAATGAAATTATCGAATACAATTAAAATGCAATTTCTAAAACGTATTTGTTGCCTACAACCGCTGTTAAAAAATAATAGTTACGCCCTTCTAGAGCTAAAACCCATAATAGAAACATGGACCTCGCCTGTCCTCATGCCCTTGTACCCACTCAATCCTGGCTCTCAAAACATCTAGATTTTCTCCTAGTACATCTACATTATAAGTTTTTCGAAACAAATTTACCACATTTTGAACCATGAAACCTTCTTTAATAATAGGAATATTATGCCTAATTATAGGATTTTGAGACCTTAATACTCTTTTGCAGTATCGTGCTTGAACTAATGCTGTATGATGATTGAGTAGCAATTGTGTGCATCGAGCTGCCGTGATATGGCTGCTGGCGTAGGGAGGTACGCCACAAATACGCTTAAGGGATTTATTAAATGCAACTGAAAATGCTTTAACCCTTATTTAGCGGCGAGCAACATAAGTCGAGTTAAATAAAGCTGGACTATGTGGCGGCGCTCGACATAACTCGAGTGGCAATTTCAGCACGTAATGTGGCTGAGAGAGAGAGACAAGTGGTGGCAGGAGACTAGCGAGCGTATGACTGCTCCAGACCACCGCGGCGAACCTACTGACACAAATCTCAGCTCCCTCCTCCCTCTCTCACTCGCTACATACTCAATTATGTACTGAAAGTACCGAATTACCTGCTTTTTGCACTCGCGTTGCACGGTTATTGCAAGAAAACTATCCATCATACAAGGATCGTTATGGTGTCATTCGAAAGCTCTGTTTATGCCCTTTCAGGGATAGGTACTTGTTTTACGTTCTGGGTCTTATTTAGGCATGAAAATGATCACGTAAACAGCCCTATTTTGGCTAAAAACACCCCGCTGTGCGGTACACATAAATAAACCGCATAGGCCGCTCGTAAGGTGTTAAAACCATTAGAATTAAAAGAACTGTCGTGATTCCATTGGGGAAATCCATAATCTGGTAGACAGTAAAAATTAAAAAGAAATAACATTGTATCTTTGTTCACTTGTTTGTAATTTCTAGAAATACTATTAAAAGATCCATAAAAATTATTTATTCTAAAAGTTATGTCATCTGAGTCTTTAAAATTAAACAAAATATTGTGGCCCAGATATTTGAATCCCTTCACCACCTCCAAGGTATCTCAGTTCAGCTCAATGCTCTGCGTCTGCTGATTATTATTGGTAGTAAATATCATGCATTTAGATTTATCTCTGTTAATTTTAAGTAAATGTTGATCAATACAAGAACATAATTTGCTATATAATATATCCATATCTTGAAAAGAGTCAGCCAGGAGGACTATATCATCAGCGTAGGCTAATATGTTGCATCTCACATCTCCATATTTACATCCTGCATTAGTACCAGCCACTTCATTTATAATTTTGTCCATGTATAAATTGTATAGAAAGGGTGAGAGTATTCCACCTTGCCTCACACCTTTCTCAACATAAACATAGTTGCTATAAGAGTCTTGCCATCTTACATTCGCTTTCTGATTCCTTAGGTAATGCATTAAAATTAATATTACATCTACTGGTAGTGGCAATTCTAATAATTTGTTCCCTAAAATAAAATGGTCTACCCTATCAAAAGCTTTACTTAGGTCAATAAATGTAGCTACTGCATTGTTCTTACAATTCGAGTATTTTTTCATAATGTCTTTAAGAATAAAACAAGTATCTGTGGTTGAAGACCCTGATTTAAACCCGAATTGTCTAAAGTTGAGAACCACTTTTTCAGATAAAATATCTAAAATAAATAATTCAAATAGTTTTAAAAGGCATGAGGACTGCATAATGGGTCTGTAATTATCTGACTCTGTAATATTTTTCCTACTGTCTTTTATAATAGGTGTAATAGTACCCTTCAGCAAGTCACCAGGGAGATAGCAGTGGATAAAACAAGTATTTAAAAAATGAGCAATATTTTCCAAAAAAGACCAAGATGCATTCTTTAAAAAAATTGTGTGAATATAATCATGACCTTCACCAAAGTTAAGACGCATTAACAATTGTTTTATAGTGTGACTAGAGATCTTTAAACGCATTTTTCTACCTTCAGGCCACGCTTGCTTAATATCATTTAAGAAGTCTCGCTCAGCGTTAGGATTATTTGGAGGTTGACTTAAAAGAAATTTTTCTTTAAATACTTTAGTTATATTAGAATTGCCACTCTGGCCATTTATAACACTTGATACCTTTTTACACCCTTTCTTATTACTTCATTCCAAAATTCACTCTTATTCTTATATAAAAACTTTTCCGTTATTGAATTACAAATCTCTCTCTGTTCGTTAATTTTACATTCATTTAGTGCCTTTTTAAATTCCTTCCGACTGTCTAACATATCTCTATGAATATCTGTTCCTCGTATCCTGCCATTCCTCACCCAGGTTAAGAATTTCTCCCTGGCAATAGTGTGTTTCGCCTTAATACACCGGTTCCATCCTGGTATCACTTTATATTTGTTCTTTTTAATATTAGCACGTGCATAGTCTCTACTAGCGCTCACAATGCTGGTCGTGATTAGTGAATACAATTTATCAATCCTTCTTAGATGACTGGGATCCCGGCACCCTAACCTATGACAATCATGAATAGGGAAGGAATAAATTTTTTGTAAAAGATTGTCAACCCTCTGATTAATATGATTAATTTCTTGCATGCTTAACCATTGCCAGTTAACACGAGTTTGATTATTGTCAGCAAGTAAGCCAGAATCTTTAATCTTTTGACCTCCCCTAGTAAATTTTAAAGTAGCTTCCATTGGCAAGTGGTCCGATCCTATAATGTGTTGAAGTATTTTTATGTTGTTAATTGTAATATGATTGTGCACCTTGCCTATTACATGATCCAGCCATCTGGTGACGGAATCCCCATATCCAACAAATGTATAGGAGTCATTATCCAATATATCCACATCATAACACCTCAGTGAGTTTCTATTCATAAATTCTGACAAATTTCGCCAGGCTCTACCTGAGAAAGGGTCGGCATTGAAGTCCCCTATCAGAAAAATTTCATCGTAATTAATATTGCTGATAAGATCCTCCACTACTGATAAGGACTCTAAATATTTATTTAAAGTTTCAGCTCTCCATACGTCACTATTCAGATAAATATTGATAAATGCCACATTGCGCCCAAATATATTTATATTAAGGACCATATAATTTTTTTCCAATATTACTTTATTGAACTCTATTTGTAGGTCCTTTCTCCACAAAATGGCCATTCCTCCCTCAGGTCTCCCGGCATTACTTACCAATGATTTATGAGAATAGGTAGCCCCCACATCAATGCTATCATACTCCTCATCTACAAAATCTAAAATTGCTAGTTTGTCGTCAGTTAAAAAAGTTTCCTGTACAAAGATAAAATCATAGCCAGAAGATGCTAAGTTTCTGACTAAATCAATATTCTTCTTTAAAGAGCAGCAGTTATAAGAACATATTTTTTATAAAATCAGAAGCCATTATTAAAAAGAAATAACTAAAAAATATAAACGTGAAGAATATCTAAATGGTAAATACTAATTATGTACTAGCTTGTGCCTCAAGTCCTCGGGACCTATTAAAAAACTTGTCCACTACTATTTCTTCACTACTTTCTTACTAGTAGTAGTAATGATGGTCATAATAGTAGTGATGATGGTGACAAGTAATGATGATAGTTGTAGTGATAATAATGACAGTAGTGATGATGGTAGTGACGATGGTTTGAGTATTAGTGAGGATGGTTAAATTTGTAGTGATGATGACAATAGTTGTGGTGATGAAGATCATAGTAATGGTGATGATGGCAGTAGTAATGATGATGGTGACAGTAGGATAAATGATGGTAATATTTGTGACAGTTGTAATGATGATGGTTATAGTAGTAGTGATGATGTTAACAGTAGTAATGATGATTGTAAGATGGTGGTGATGATATTAGTAATGATGGTTGATAGTTGTAGTATCAATGATGATAGTAGTGATTAAGATGGTAGTGACAATGCACAGTGATGATGGTGAGAGTGGTCAATCAATCAATCAATCAATCAGTCTTTATTTCATAATATACATAAATTTACATATATTACATATGGAGGGGAATCAGTCAGAATAGAGTAATACAAATGTGGTATAATTATTTACAAATCGACTATAAAAATAATAAAAAAACGATAAAAAATAATACCCGCTGTACATCCGGCGGGCATTAATATCAAGCTCATTGGCACACTCGACCAAAAAACAATCCTCACACCGGCGAGCCACAACAAATCCAGTGTGAACGGAATGAATCGGGGGAAACACACGTCTGTGAGGCACCACCACAAGACTTCGACCCACCTCTAGAATGTTCAGAGCGCCAGTGCAAAGACCGCTTCTCGGTCGAGTGTACATCTCTGGCACAAATTCATACTGTTCTACTATTAAACAGCAGAAGTGTAAGCATTTACAAGTTACAGCAAAATGTCATTATGCTATCACATGAACTTGGGCAAGTATCTTACTTACACGCACATTGTAACATTTGACATGTATAGCCATGGTATTGCGCATGGATAGATCATAATATGTTAGCCCATATCAAACAATTACAAACCTGTCTACCTGATTATAATATCACTGGGATTCTTCGTTCATCATGGTTTTGGATCCAATTTATCCTAGAAATAATAATATCTAATTCTTCAAACGCAATGCTCACATTATAATCTTCCCTCATCAATTTGAGTACATAACTATAAAAGTAACCTGTTTTTAAAAGTGGCATACTGCTTCTTATTATGTAGTTGGGAGATTTTTCAAGTCTTTTTGCGTACCGACATTGTATCAGTGTTACTTGATGGTTCAATAATAACAGGTTACATGCATTGGCTGATTCATGGCTGCTAGCATAAACAGGTGCACCCAGCATATTTTTCATGGCTTTACTATATGCAATATTAAAAGTTTTGAACATACACGATTTTTTGGTTTTAGAATGGTTCCATAGAGATAATCCGAAATCAGGCTTACAATATGAATTAAACAAGAAAATAAGAGTATCTAAATCTATGTAAGTAAAATCCCTCTTGACACTGTTAAAACTTGCATACAAATTATTAAGTCTAGGCTATGTTTTATGTCCTCGGTATCTTCAAAATTACTGCTTACGAAGTGACCTAAATATTTAAAAGAGGTTACTACATCCAAGGTATCGCCATTCATTGTAATAACATCAATAGGATTAGTGATTTTTTTTTTATCAAATATAAAGCATTTTGTCTTTGTTTTATTAATTAAAAGTTTATGGCTGTTTACCAATTCACATAATTTAGTATAGAGAATATTCATATCAGTTTTTGATCCAGCGATAAGTGCAATATCGTCTGCATAAGCTAGTATATTACACCTATTAATGCCCAGTGTGCAGCCAATATCCATGTTACATATTTCATTGATAATTTCATTCACATATATGTTAAAAAGGAAAGAGGATAGAATACCTCCCTGTCTAATTCCTTTCTCTAGGTAACGATAGGATCCTCTATAATCCTTCCAAGATACACTAACAAGCTGATTTCGGAGATAATGCATAAGTATATAGACTATATCAGAAGGAATTCCTAGTTTCATTAGTTTTGAACCTAGAATGAAATGATCTACACTATCAAATGCTTTTGAAAAATCTATAAAAGTTACTATTCCTGATTTACTCGTCTTTGAATACCTATGCATTATCTCTTTCAGTGTGAAACAGCAATCAGTAGCGGACATACCCTTCCGGAATCCAAACTGCCTATGGTTAAGCTGTATTTTGTCTTCTAGGATATTTAAAAGAGTTATTTCAAATATTTTGAGCAAGCAAGAGGATTGCATTATGGGTCTATAATTGTCCGATTGAGTTACGTTACTTTTTTATTTTTAATGATTGGTGTCATAGTTCCTTTTAATAATTCATGAGGCAGATAACAATGGCTGAAACAAATATTAAAGAAATACATTAACTTAATCAAGACACGTTCGGAGGTATTTTTAAGAAATAGAGCATGTATACCATCATGACCTACACCGGATTTCAATTGACTAATCATCTTTCTTAAGCTGACACTTGATACTGTTATATGCATTTTGCGACTATCATTCCATGTGTTTTTAAATTCCTCAATAAAAAAAAAAATCCGTTACATATGCAGTGTCTTCATGAATACTTAGAAATTTGTCAGTAAATAAATCAGTAATTTGTTGTCTTTCATTAACACCGCCGATGACATTTGTATCTTTTAATTTACCTTTTTTTCGCTTCACCTCTTTCCAGAAACTTCTTTAATCTTTATGCGAGTACTTTTCAACTATTGATTTACAAGCTTCTTTATTTGTATTTTTATGACATTCGTTCAGTGCAGCTTTGAATTCTTTTCTGGAATTGATCATATGAGTGTGTTGAATAGTTCCAATTTGTTTGCCTGCCGCTACCCACGTAAGATTGTGAGCTCTGGCAACTGAGTGAAACTGTTTCACTTCCCGGTTCCACCCGGGGATAACTTTATACTAGTTTACTTTTATAGATCGTTTTCTAAATAGATCACTCGCTTCGCTCACAGCATTCACAATGTTATCGTAAAGCTTATCAATATGTCCTAGATGGTTACTATTATGACAACCTACAGTAGTACAGTTTAATAGAGAATTATCAAGTACATTTTGTAGTTTAGATTCGACTAGATCATTAATATGCGAGAAATCATCAGGCTTAAGCTCGTTCCAATTTACATAAGTTTTAGTTTTTGGATCCTCATTTCGTTCTTCTATGTTATTACCTAGCTGTGCATTATTAAAAACAATTGAACATTCCACTTTAACATGTGTGATGCACATAAATAAAAGGGGATGTGTCGGATGGTTGAAAGCCACAGTTGCTCGCGCGTTTGGGGCTAGCAACACGTATTATGAAAAACATGTATCCTCCTTCATTCACTGTCCCCCCCTTCACTCACTCAACCCCACAATTTGCCGGAGGATAACAGGTTTTTCACAATACGTAGACGGAGGTCTTTTATTAAAAAAACTGGTAAATGATCCGATCCAATTACTTCTGTTATAATGCTTATATTTTGTATATTTACAAATTCACAGTTTCTTCCTATAATGTGGTCAAGCCATCTACTCTGAGAGTTTCCATAGCCTATGAAAGTAAATGTATCGTTCGAGAGATTATTGACATCAAAACATGTTAGATTATTGGTGTTCATAAAGTCGGTAAGGCTCTGCCAGGCTCGTCCACTGGAAGGGTCGGCATTAAAATCGCCTATATATAAAATGGCGTTAACATTTAAATTTTCTAGTATATTTTCTAGCTGTGATAAAGTATAGAGATACTTATTAAGGGTAGTAATTTCCCACAAGTCAGTGTTCATATAAACATTGACTAGGATTAATTGAACATTATTCACATTTAAAATCATTACCATATAATTATCATTTAATATAAAATCTTTAACAATAAAAGGTGCCTGTTTCCTCCATAGAACAGCCATCCCCCCCCCCCCCCCCCCCCCGCAGGCCTACCAGACATGGCTGCGAGGGCTCTCTCAGAGTAGGTAGCCGCGACCCCTACACTCTCGTAATGCTCGTCTATAAAATCTAAGATCCCCAAGTTGTCCTCTGTAATAAAAGTTTCTTGAAGAAATACAATATCGTATTTACTTTTTGTTATATCTCTGACAAGATCTATATTTTTCCTCAGAGAACAGCAATTAAATGTACACATTCTTAGGTTATAGCTATCCATTACACTTATGATTGAAAGTACAATACTGTATAATATATGAATATAGATATACTGTACGCATGCACAATATGCATCAACTACTATTTACCAGAATTAAAAGTGTACAAATATTACAAATATAGTTATAGATCAACAGATAATCCACTGAAGATAAAAGAAGCAAAAATACGTAATCAAAGGAATGGGGAGCGGGGTGGAGGGGAGAGGGGTGGAAAAGGGGGGTTATGCGGGGAGAATAATAAGTTACCTCCAGGACAGTTGTATACCGTAAATTCACACTATTTATCAATCCTATCTTCTAGTCCCTTAGATCTATTAAAGAATTTATTAATGATGACATCTTCAGGCCAAAGTGCTGGGTTGAACAGTTGATCCCTCTCAGAGAGTTTTACTCCTACTTTAAACGCCTTATGTTCGTCTGTTCTTATTTTTAATTAATTTATTGTCCTAATATTTATGCCAAATGTTTCATTAATGTACACCTTTACATCTTCACATGACATATTAAGGTCAACTCTGCCTACATATATATCTGCCGTTTTTGAGACACCTCTAAATGAACTTTCACTTTTTCTTTGACCTGTAACTCCAGTACTTAACTTCTTTATGGTTCTTCTCTTTTCATTTTTGCTCTCCACCAGCATCCAGCCGTCACTCCCTTGGGGAGTCCCAGCTCGTTGGGTCGGAGAGTTAGTGGGAGCCCTGTGACCCCCACGGTGGTAGGGGCCCCGTTGGGTTCCCTTAGTGATGGCTCCTGTACATCTATCGGTGACACGAGATGCAGGGGTACTGTTGAGTGTCCTCAGCTGTGGTCTTCCTCCTTCTCCCTCCTCACTCGTTGTTAACACCTTACGAGCGGCCTAGGCGGTATATAATATGTAGCCACCAGCGGGGTGTTTTTAGCCAAAATAGGGCTGTTTACGTGATCATTTTCATGCCTAAATAAGACCCAGAGCGTAAAACAAGTATCTATCCCTGAAAGGGCATAAACAGAGCTTTCCAATGACACCATAACGATCCTTTTATGATGGCTAGTTTTCTTGCAACAACCGCGCAACGCGAGTGCAAAAAGCATGTAATTCGGCACTTTCCCCATACAATTCCGTATATAGCGAGTGAGAGAGGGAGGGAGGAGGTGGGATTCGTGTCAGTAGGTTTGCCGCGGTGGTCTGGAGCAGTCATACGCTCGCTACTCTCCTGCCACCACTTGTCTCTCTCTCTCTCTCAGCAACATTACGTGCTGAAATTGCCACACGACCTATGTCGAGCGCCGCCAGATAGTCCAGATTTATTATACTCGACTTATTTTGCGCCCCGATAGTTATGGGTTAATGAAGCAGTACTCTCCCTCCGTTCATTCACTGCAGGCATCTCTCTGTCAGTAGTCACTCTGTCGGGGCCGGCTGTTCCTCTATCACTGTTCGTAGAATGCATTGCAATCCTCCCTCCATTTCTCATCTTGTTCGCGTATGTGCCTCCTCCACCACTGCTCTTCCTTCTCCCTCTTGTCCACGCTTGTTCTAGGTCGGTTTGATACACTTGGAGTCGAACTCGTCTGGATAGCTTCTGCAAACGACTTCGACTTAGCACCTGCATGGTTTGCGTTTGTTGCAGTCTCCCTTTGGTTCGGTGATTCAGGCTGTCCAATGACGCGTCTAAATGAGGTGAGGTCATCAAGGACATTGATTTCGTTAATGGTAACATCCCTGGCGGCATCTCCTAGCCCGTTGATGACAATCATGAACTTGCTTTTCAAATCAATTAGGTTATTACATGAACTGTATTTGCGGTGTTTATTACTTCAGTTTTTATATCAAGTATTTTTGGCAAAACCTCGTTGATTTTAGCTGTATTCTCAAAGAGATCAGATAAAAGTGGGCCCAGCATTTCCAGTCCAATCGGCGGCATTCGCTTATGAGAGTCAGTCACAAATGTTACTTGTATCTTTTCCTTAATTATTCGTTCATGAAGGTCGATGACATCTTTCACTTCTTTTTTCTTCTTCTCAGGATCTCGTCTCCATGGAACGTCTTCCTTCAGAATTCGGCTTAAGATTTCTTTTCCTTTTTTAACTTCCTCATAGCAGTAAAATGATAGGATCATTTCAAAGAGTGTATCGTATGGATAATCATTTTAACTTCCTAATAGCAGTAGAATGATAGGATCATTTCAAAGAGTGTATCGTATGGATAATCATTTTAACTTCCTCATAGCAGTAGAATGATAGGATCATTTCAAAGAGTGTATCGTATGGATAATCATTTTAACTTTCTCATAGCAGTAGAATGATAGGATCATTTCAAAGAGTGTATCGTATGGATAATAATTTGTTAACTTTCTCATAGCAGTAGAATGATAGGATCATTTCAAAGAGTGTATCGTATGGATAATCATTTTTCCCTGAGTTCACAAAGCACAACAGGCTGTTCACAACATATCCGTTCTCATCCATTATTAAAGGTAATTGGTAACTCTTACAGGAATGAAGCCATGTCGACGTATTGTTAATGGGATATGGGGGTACTAATCTCCGAAATTATCACTATTAAACACAGCTGAATATTTTCATATCACAATAGCAATCAGCATCTCTATATAGCACGGGTAAAGTATCTTGTGGTGCCATTGATAAAAGACGAGGTACACTGTCAGTATGATATGGTGTAGATCACTCCGCCGTCGCCATGTTTGTTTACACTGGACGCCATGATCAACCCAACTTGTATAACACTGTTATTCCATACTTCATAGGTCCATTATTAACAATGTTTCCTCGGAAATGGATCGCCGCTCACTTCACATGTATGTAATACCGTCCATAGCGTAACAGTTCACCGATAAATACCGGAAAATTGGAAGAAACTCGGGAGCATTCTCACAGTGCTTGGGCAGTCGACAGTGGCGCCACTAGTATTAGTAGTAGTAGTGATGATGATCATAGTAATGGTGATGACAGTACTTGTGATGATTGTGACAGTTGTAGTGATGATGGCAGAGTAGTAGTGATTATGTTGATTGTGATTGATGATGGTATTAGTAGTGATGATGGTAACCCATTGCAGAGTTGGGTATGCCGTTTTGATTTTGGGCAAAACGGCACGTCTACTTTATTGGTTATTTTAACTCTTATTTTTGTGATTCCTCCCTTTCCCTGCACGAAATATGATGAGTCACGGTCTTCCATACTTCCTCGTCCCCTTCACATGAGCGGAAGACAACTGGGTCTGTCAGTCTGCCTCAAGGAGGCCCAGGAAGCACATCTAAGTCGCTCTCTCTCGCTCGTTTCCATCCACCCCCTCCCGCCACAAATACACGTTATTCACTAGACATTTGCTGTTTACACCTATATTTGGTCATCACTGTTCACATGTTAATCATACAAGTAAAATATATGCACATGGAGTAGAAATAATGCTTTATATGGTAAATGTAATCAAAGGTAATAAATTCGCATATGCGGCCTTTTAAAAGATATGAATGGCATGCTCCTCGGGTTAAGGATCGTGCATATGTGGACAAGCCCCGGACCTGGATGACCTTAAGGGGGTTATCATCCGCGAGTGAAATGCCATCATCTTCAACCTACGTGATATGCGCCTGCCGCAAGTGATCCAGCGAAATGGTGCCCAGTTAGAACACCTTCTCTAATAGTTGTTACAATCACCATGGTGACCATTGTTGGTGAAATTAGCGAGCCATAAAGTTGTAAGTATATTTTTTTAGTTATTATTTTCTAGTTGTATCGTAAATAAACCTATTATATTTAATTTGAATATAATTTATTTCCAGGGCACCTTGTATATACACTGACAGACATGTATTTATTAGTGGCCCCTCCATCATTGACGAACATGCCTATTACATAAGGCACCCTCTTCAAACACTCATCCGCCGTAGTTTGAATCTACCGCGCAGAGCATAACAAAATTGAGGAGCCTTCATCATGAGCGCACGCGACCTCACTCATGGCTTCAGTCATTATGAATTAGGTTCTCACTACGAAAAAAACTTCGTAAAAAATAAAAACAAAAAGAAAATAAGAATAACTATTCAAAAAGCTTTCCATCATATCGTGAATGTACTTGTGTGGATCTTTGACCAGATGCTAATTCAGGCGTCATTCTTCCTTCTCTGCTCTGCGGTCAACCTGCCCGGACGTGCCTCCCCAAGCTCCGCTGGTTCCGCATTTGTTGCGTCCCTAATGAGTTTTTTCTCATTTGTTTACTCCGGGATGTCTCGAGTAAGGTTAGGATATGCGTAGCAGGAGTGTCCTGGGCTAGTTGCCCGCAGTGCAGTGTATTTTGGGTTGTGTGTTTGGGGCATCTATTTCGGGTGTACCCACGTGGTCCTGTTGTGGACAGGTGAACTTTTTCACAGTTAGCTAGCTTTGTGATGTAGGCGGCTTTCTTTACGCGTTATTATTGCTTCCTTTTATCTTTCTGATGAGGTAGCTTTTTTCTCTGACGTTCCCAGCGTATTTTTCTTCACTTAGTGAATTTTTTTCTGGGTCCCGAGTCAGTTTTTCCCTTCGCCGGGAATTTTGGGCTACAGTGGTGTGTTGACGGTGGTTCCTGTTGTGATATGATTCAAGGCTTTTGTTTATATTACCACATGATTTCCTTTTATTTCCGTCTGCTTAGCCAGCCTCTCGTAGCTTGCCACATGTACAAGTGTTATTGATTTATGCTATAAATATGTAATACTGTGTCATGTGTGTCCTGGATTAGTTGTGTATTGGCTAATTCCACGGACTATTTGTGTATCCTGGATTAGTTGTGTATTGGCTAATTCCACGGGTTATTTATGTGTCCTGGGTTAGTTGTGCTTTGGCTAATTCCACGGTCTTTTTGGTGCGTTCAGATTGAATCTGGGCGGGGTGGGTTGCCTTTTCCGGCGGGTTTTCTCGGTTACACCTTGCAAAACCGGCTGGTTGCCGAGTTTTAATCACGCGTGGTTAAATTAGGCTTGTTTCCCCCGGCGAGTGGTGGCTTGCGGCTCTCCAGGACTGCGTCTGTAGTGGAGCCTGTGTTCAGGCTTACTGTGTTTCCCGGCGGGATGGCCTTACCCATTTAACTAAGTGTTCATACGGACACTTGTTGAGTAGTTTTTTCCCGGTTTTGCAAAGCCAGTAAACTAGGCGGTTTGTTGATTGGTCTTTCCTCCCCGGCGCTCTTTTGGCAAAGAAGTGGGGACAGGAACAATTGGGGTTAACGTTATAGATTTCAATTCACACCCGGCGGTTGCACCGTGGGAGGGTGGGATTAACGGATTTGCAATTCAGTATAGTTGACCAGACAATTGAGGGATACGTTAAGGTATCGCCGCCTTCAACATCCGGCGATCTAGGAGGCTTCGGGAGAAGTCAGATCTAGCATTTCAGACAGGCTTCCCAGTTTTTGATCTGCGAGTTAATTCAGGGGCCGGCGTCTTTTTATGGGTTTCCCAGTAAAAAACTTAACAAACCCCACTGGGAAGACTGCGTCTTTTATAAAGCCATGCTGGTCTTTATCTCATGTCAGAGGATATACGTAAATCTTTTGGATTCTGAAATCTTTACTTATGAACCGCCCGCGTGGCGAGCTGTGATAGTTGTGTATTACGTCTTGTTACCCGGCGAGTTACCCTTACCCGGATGTTTTCTACGATTTTGATGTGGCGGCTGTTCCAGTTTTGGTGGGATGGAGTGCTTTTCGATGGTGTTTCGACGTCATTAAGTGTTTTTTCCGTTCTCACCAGGCCTAGCCGGCCACTCGTAGTTTTTTCACGTATGCAAGTGTTTTCATTGTTTATTATAATAAAAATGTATTCATGAGCCATGTGTGTCCTGGATTAGTTGTGATTGGCTGATCCAGGAGCTTCGGACTGTGGGTCTGATTATGTTTATCAGACTGCGTTCTGTTTGGTGTGGGTTACCTTTCCGGCGTTTTTCTCGTTGCTCCGAGAAAGCCGTTTTTGTTTACCGAGTTTTAGTCAGGATGGCTAAAATAGGTAAGTTACCCTCGGCGAGTTTGGTAGCTTGAGGGCTCATTAGAAACTGCGTTTTCTGTGGTCGAGCCTGTGATCAGGCTTCCTGTGTTATTCCCGACGAGGGGGGCTCCACACAGTTATCTAGGTGATCATGCTGACACCTGTTGGATATGGTTTTCTCGGTTTTTCAAGGCCATTGAAACCATGCTGTCTGTTTATTTGGTCTTTCCCTCCCGGCGACCTTTTTACGAAGAGGTCTGGGGCAGGTACAATTGGTTTTGACTTGCATATAAAACCCGGCGGTTGTACCTTCGGGTGGTTATATTAACGGATTTGCAAATTCGCGATAATTTGCCAAACGATTGATTGATACAATAGGGTATCACGGCCTTCAAGACGGCGATCTATGTGGGCTTCTGGGAGAAGCCGGATTAGAGATTAAGATAGGCTTAGACTTTTTATGGGATAAAAAGATGCCTGAATCTTACTAGTGTTTCAAGTGTAAAGGGATACTTGAAAGACTTCATCTTTAATAAAGATATGCTTCATCTTTATGAGGTTTCAGAAGATATGCTTAAATCTTGTGGACAGGTAAAGATATGCTGAAATCTTTAATAAGCCATTGAAACAATGCTGTTTGTTTGTTTGGTCTTTCCCTCCCAGCGACCTTTTTACAAAGAGGTCTGGGGCAGGTACAATTGGTTTGACATGATATATAAAACCCGGCGGTAACCTTCGGGTGGTTATGTTAACGAATGTGCAATTCGCGATAATTTGCCAAACAATTGATTGATACACTAGGGTATCACGGCTTTCTAATAAAGATATACTTCATCTTTATGAGGATTCAGAAGATCGGCTTAAATCTTTTGGACAGGTAAAGATATGCTGAAATCTTTAATATGAAACTAAAGGAAAACGAAAAGTAGTGATGCAGTGCTACGGTTCATTGACCGGCGGTGTTGTGGCACATGTTTTGTACCATTTTTTGGGGGTAACCTTAGGAGCATTAATCCCTGGAAATTTCTCTTTTCCAGGGCGGAGTACCGGCGTTGCCGTTATGCTCAGGTATCCCTATTTTTGCTCACCAGCTCTACTTTAAATGTGTTAAATGCCCAGATCGGTCACGGGGGATATGGGTGACAAAGAATTGCGCTATTTGTAACCTCCTAACTGTTAAAGTTCTAATTCAGAAAGATAATCCTGCGGCGGTGGCTTTACAAGAAGGGAAACAACTTCTCGCTACTTACTCAACGAATGTAGCACATAAAGCATTGCAATGTGATATCCTTGAGCTATGGGAGCTTTTAATTATCATAAACCTTTACGGGGCTCGGGCGAGGGCTCTCAATCGGAGAGTATACCAAGCTCGCAAGCGAGTGACAGCCACAGCCAAGGTGTATGGCGATACTCACAGTCCTGGCAGGACAGAACACATCCCTTTGTGACTCAACTAGTGGCTGACGTCCACCGGGATGCCGATGTACCATCTTCTATCCCAGATTTAACATGGCAACATGTGGAAGTCCCGGCTTCGGCGGGATCTTCCCATGATAAGCCAGACTTAACGGATGAAGAACAACGATCTCTGGTCTCAGAGATGGAGGTTGAAGAGTCCAGTCACCTTCTAGAAGACTCTCAGGGTACTGTCGAATCTCCACGGAGTTCGTCATCGGCTAGGTATGTAACGGCGGAAGAGATTGATGGATTACTATTGAATGCAATTAATAGGTTCTTTGGCCCTACGCCGGAAACTCCTACAGTTGGTGCGGGAGCTCCCGCGGTGTCGCCGAATGTGCGACCTCTGGCTACATCCTTTGCTTTAGCTAAAATACCTAACCCTCCTCTTGTGTCAGATCCAATTTCCAATGTACAAAGGAGTACAAAGGAAATCAAGCAACAACAGATCTAGTGACCCTTCTAGGTTGCTTGTCCTCCAAAACACTGAGGATCAAGTGTCCAAACAGTGGTTTAGAGTGGGTAAGGGAACATTGGAAAGCGAATTACTGCCCTGGAACTAATGTCCGTGGCAGGATTAGGAAGTTAGTAGGGGACAGATGGGTTAGTAACTGAGGGGGGGATAAAATAAAGTTATTCATTTACAAACGCAGTCAGTCGCGGGTTTGATGCGAGATATTTGTCTAGGCAGAGTTTAAATGAATCAACGGTGATGCAGTCTATAACGTTTCGGGGAAGCCCATTCCACAAGTTGACAACTCGATTGAAGAAGAAATTCTTAGATTCGTGTGAGTTAAAAGATTTACCAATAATTTTGCAACCGTTTCTCCGCATGTAATTAGCTTGGTCGATAGTGAAGTACTTACTACAGTTCATATTGTCGATGCTTTTGATGATTTTGAACACTTGAATTAAGTCACCTCTTAATCTGCGCTGGGTTAAAGGAAATAGATTTAATTCTCTAAGACGCTCTTCGTATGGTTTGTTATTTAGGCTAGGTATCATTTTGGGAACTCTACGTTGAACTCGTTCTAGCTTGTTTATATCTTTTTGGTAATAAGGGCACCAGGATTGAACGCAGTATTCCAGAAGAGGGCGGACTAAGGAATTGTAAAGGGTTAGGATAACTTCTTTGGATTTATGCTCAAATGACCTGCCTATAAAGCCAATTATTTTGTTTGCCTTCTTAACAACTTCTGAACATTGTTGACTCGGTTTTAGGTTACTCGATATTGTTACTCCCAGATCGGTTTCTCTGTTTACATTCTTAAGCTGAGTGCCATTCATCGAATAGTTTGCTTTCTCATTTAGGTATCCGATATGTAGTACTTTACATTTATCCGCATTGAAACTCATTTGCCAAATTTGGGCCCAACATGACAATTTATCTAGATTGTGTTGCTTATCGTCAACTTGTTCTTTTGAGAGTACGCTATTTGCAATTTTTGTATCGTCAGCAAATTTTGAGATTGTACAGGTGAGACCCTCATCTATGTCGTTGATGTAAATTAGAAAGATAATTGGTCCTAGTACCGATCCCTGGGGTACCCCGCTACTTACATTGGTCCATTTAGATGCCTTACCGTTTATGACTACTCTTTGCTTTCTGTCACTGAGCCAATTTTCTATCCATTTCAACACACCGTCTTGTATTCCATGCGCTTTTAGTTTTAGCAGTAAACGTTTGTGGGGAACTTTGTCAAAGGCCTTTTGAAAATCAAGGTATATAATGTGCCAGGCACAGCAGCTCTCACTACTTCCAATGTGCGAGTCATATCAGACATATCTCCCCCTCCTTTAGACAAGGCGCCAGTCAAAAAAAGGAGCTATGCCTCTTTTATACGGGCCTGATGAGTCATGGGTAGCAATGTTACCAACTAAGCCAGAGGCAGCACAAGCTACTATTTCGGGGGAGTTCCCTGTACCACATGAGGGGGTAATCCAAGGCAATAAGTCTAGAAAACTCAGAGCTTTGGATAGTCAAGGAAATGTTTTGGATGTTCATATTAAGGCCATTCAAAGTTATTATAACCATGACTTTTTTGTTTATGCATCAACACCAGCCCTGCCCCCTGCCTCAGCTTCAAAGCCATTTCTGACTGGACTAAGAATGACGGCTTTAACGACGTCAAGGCACTTTCTGCTTTGACGCCGGAGTTGGATATGTTTCCGATCACAAACTCAGCCTCTAATCCAGTCTTGCAGGTGGGGCAGTTGGGTACGGGACCTTGGGTGGCATGAGAAACAGAGGCTCACAATTTTCAACTACTTTCACGTCAAAATCTTCCCACCAAATCCCTCAAGAACACCATTCTTGGTTCTCTCTTCCGGTTTTTAGTGCCGGCGGAGTCCCCTCTGCTTTGTTTGACTTCTTGGCTGCCCCTCAAATAATCAATTTGTGAGAATTAATAGATCCCTTTAGCACGCCTTCCCCAGCTTACCTAGACCGCGAGTTTAGGTTAAGAGGAAAAGCGTTTAGACTGTTTTCGCAATATATGGTTACCCAGCAAGTAACAAAGTCTCTGTTACGCTCTTCTCAAGCAATAGAAGCCGCGGAAGTCAGGAAAGCCATTGAACTTTCCCGGCGCTTGCTTCTCCAGACTTCCATCCAAGTCTTTAGGAGATATTCGGATGGCCTTATTAGAGGCAGTTCGAGCAAGGCAGGATCTGAGGATGTTCTTAGTGAAGAAACTTCCTGACCGTATTGCAAGCCAAGTAGTTCTGTCTCCAGTTCTAACTCCTTCTTTGATTTCACCAGCAGTTTGGATGACTGTTTTCAATTTGGCACAAGCATTCAAGCAAAGTCCCGGCAAACCCTGATGCCCATGTTAGAACAAGGGATCAGGATCTTGTGGTATCTGGACAACTAGCTGGTGGTGGCAGAGACAGAAAAGTTATGCATCACTCATGTCTACATTACGTTAAACCATCTCAAATCTCTAGGATTCAAGGTCAACTTAGTAAAAGTCAAACCCTTGTTCCCTCACAAGTATTTCAGGGGATAGGACTGGTCGAGGACACAGCTTCTCTCACTCTGAGTCAGAGTGTGGACACTCGAAACAGATTTCGCAAAAAAATGTTTATGTTTCTCCACAGTCTGACTACGACACGGAGACTTTGGGAATCTCTAGTCGGTTCTCTCAACGGGGTTCAACTAACTGTGAAGTTGGGCCAGTTGAAGGTCAAACGTTTAATCTTGGAGGGCAACAAATTTTTCCCACTATTACCGGCGGGAATATTATGGCCTATCCCAACGTTATTACACAACTTACTAGCGGTTTGGGCGAAGAGAGAAATGTTGCACTCAGTCATGTCATGAACCTCTCCTCCGCCGTCGGTATGGGTGGACACGGATGCGTCAGGGACGATAGGTTGGGGCTTTTAGTCAAACCTCGGGCATCAGGGTCAAGGGTTTTGGTCCCATTTAGAAATCTTCCACATCAATGTCAAAGACTTACTAGTCCCCTTATCTGTCCTTCAGGCTCACGGCTCTGCTTTACGGGGCAAGTCGGTGGCCTTCAGAATGGACAATCTGAATGCGGTTCACTGTATTCAGAAACAAGGGTCAACGAGATCTCGGAAGTTGCTAAACGCGTCAGAAAAGATTTTTATACTAGCCAACAGGCTGGACATTCATCTTCATGCATCTTATCTCCCAGGCGTAGCAAACGTCTGGATAGACGCTCTGTCTCGGAGACAAAGCACAACAGTAGAATGGGCGCTCATGCGATTGCGGAGCCTTACCATCGACAAGTGGATTTGTTTGCGTCAGAGGAGACTCACAAACTCCCACTGTACCTCACCCGCCGGACGATAATGCCGGCGGGCGGACCAGACGCTCTGATGACGGACTGGAACAGGTGGAGTTCCATTTATCTATTTTCCGCCGCCAGACGCATCTCTAATGTGCCACGTAGTCAACAAACTACAGGGTTAGCGGGGCGTAGTCTCGCTAATCGCGCCCCTGTGGCCAGCGCAGTTGTGGTACCAGCAATTGAACACGTGGTGCCCGCACCCGGTGTCACTCCCGGTCGGGTTGTTCCACTTAGACACAATTGGCAACCTAGAAACCTCGCTGACTTGTGCATTATGGACATTCAGGAGGCCAAGTGGCTAGCACCATATGGTAGCAACGTGTCCAATAAATTCATGAATAAATATACCCAGTCTACAAAGCGACAGTATCAATCGCATTGGCAAGCTTTTACGTCTTGGATTCTTAGAACAGAACGGTGGCGTTGGTTGTTGATTATTTAAATTATCTGTTCGTGCAGAAACATTTATCTGTAGTGATTTTATGAGGGCATGTTTTAAACTCCGCCCACCTCCCCGTCAGCTCATGCCTACCTGGTCTTTGGACAAAGCATTGTCGTTACTTCGTTCCCGTCTATACCAAAAAACTGCAGATTTTACATTACTTTTATAAGTTGGGCAGTATTCCTTATAGCTTTGGCTACCGGGAACAGAGTTTCTGAGCTAGCGGCGATGAGCAACACACCTAATTGCCTCAGGTTTGGTAGGCTTAATGAGTGTATTCACATTGCACCTTCCCCAGGATTCATAGCCAAGAATGAGCACAGTGAACACGTGTTTTTAGAGTTCACGGTGCCGGCGTTGAAAAGGGGAAAGGTGCACCATCATTTTGTCCAGTGCAAGCTCTAACCAAATATTTGAGAGTGGCACCTCTAAATCACCAGGGTGCTTTATGGGTAGCAAGTACGGGTAAACGCTTGATGAAACATACACTGGCTTCTATCTTGGTCGAGGTCTTTAAAGAGAGTAATCCCGGCGTTGTGGGCAAAACCCACGATTTACGCAAGGGGCAGCCTCTTTAGGTTTCCTTAATAATCTTTCGGTTGAAGATATTAAGTCCACACAGTTGTGGGCCTCTAATCATACGTTTTTGACTCGATACCTTTCAGTAGCTCTAGACAAACCTTCCTTGCCATGTATAGCTTTAAGGCAGAGGGTCTAGGCGGCCCTTTTAGTCACTTTTTGTTTAATTTCAAGAAAAGGGGGGGGGGGGGGTGCAGTCAGTGTAACATAGGACACCCTAGACCCCGCCGGAGTATGTGTACGGAACATACTAACTGTGATACTGTTTGTAGGTATTGTGATATAAAATTTCTCTGTAGTATTCATTACAGGAAATTGTGCTAAAGTCCAATAGTAGTAATACAACAATTCTTGTTGTAAGTAGTTTTGGCTGTGAAGCAATAGATTTTTAAGAAATCTCAGTAGTTGCAACTACGACTTTTATTTTTGATGTAAGTACTTCTGCATAAGTACACGAGTTCAATACTTCTGCGAAAGTACAAGAATTCATTTATGTTTGGTTATATTTTTAGGAATATATCCACTAGTTTAATGGGGTTTAAATGTGCACATGTGAACTTATAAGTTTTTATTTTTCACCACTTACTTTAAGTGGGGTGCCTTCTTAACTAGCAGATCTGTGTACAGTCTCAGAGTTAACCCTTTTTCAAGCAGGCTTCTTCGAAGCACGCTCCTGCTTGTACCCCTTTTTGAAGATTTAGGCTGTATAAAGTTTATGCACCCAAATATATATTTTTTACAAAGTAAGAACACTATGTGGTTGTTTGATTATCTGCTTTTACTAGAGTTATGATATGATTACGAATGTCCCCCTCCAGTCTTAGATATCAGGCATGTTCGTCAATGATGGAGGGGCCACTAATAAATTATAGGTTTGACTCCTGCAAGGAGATAAAGAAAACCTAATATTTAGTAGTGGCCCTGTAATCATTGACGACTAGGGCCCTCCCGACCATCCCCTTCCCATTCGTTGATGTATTGAGGATTTTGGTTTACTTGATATGTCAGTGAAGGAAGAATGACGCCTGAAATAGCGTCTGGTCAAAGATCCACACAAGTACATCCACGATATGATGGAAAGCTTTTTGAATAGTTATTCTTATTTTCTTTTTGTTTTTATTTTTTACGGAGTTTTTTTCGTAGTGAGAACCCAATTCATAATGACTGAAGCCATGAGTGAGGTCGCGTGCGCTCATGATGAAGGCTCCTCAAATTTTTTATGCTCTGCGCGGTAGATTCAAACTACGGCGGATGAGTGTTTGAAGAGGGTGCCTTATGTAATAGGCATGTTCGTCAATGATTACGGGGCCACTACTAAATATTAGGTTTTCTTTATCTCCTTGCAGGAGTCAAACCTATAATGTACACTGATATACTTGTATCTACACTGCCAGACATGTATGTTGTAGTTGTTGTTGTCGTTCCCTAGGCTGCCTGGCTGAACAGCCCCGAGTCCCTAAGGAAGGCAATGGTCATGATCGGGCTTTCCCACAGGGCTCTCAAGGAGTGTAGATTATGTTGTTGGCGTAAGTGATTGTGTAGAATGCAGTCTTCTATGACGTGTTTAATAGTATGGGGTGCTGTGTTGCATCCTGGGCAGGTGTCGACGATGGAGAAATCCAGTCTCTTCTGATAGCTCAGAAGAGCTGGATGGTGCTCACATCTCAGCCTGGCCAGGTGGACTCTGACCTCGAGAGGAAGGGAGGATTCAGAAGGATGGATTTCGGGAGGTCGTGCCTGAAGCTGCATGTTGTGTATGAGTGATTGGGTGGAACGGCGAGAGATATGAGTATGAATGTGCTTCTGGAAGCTGGTTTAGGGTGGGCAGGGGGGGGGGTGGGGGGAGAGATGACAGCATTTGTGTGTGATGCTGGGTGTTGTTTTAACCTATAAACTGCGAGCAGGGTGTATTGAACACCACTGTTCTGGGCGACGATATTAGGCTCCATGCATGCCTATAATCGTCATTATACAATAAATATCGTTATTACTTATTCATATGCGCCTATTTTACCTTCACTATGAAGATAGTAACCTGTAACAACAATAAAACAAGTGGAAATATAATTTTTCTGGTCAAAAACGCGAATAAACATGGAACAGCCCATTCATGAAATGTGGAGCAATGTGAGGCAACTCCTCCCCTTGCAAGGCCTCAAGCTTGTCTGACTCATTTACCTCACCATCTAGCTCTGCCAACACACTCGCTAGGCACATACGCACATCCTCCAAACAGTTTGCTAATGTTAGCACAAAAATATACCAACGAATTAGGGAATAACAGGGAAAATAGGTGATAATTGAAGGGGGGAGGGAAAAGGGGGGAAGGAGGGGATGTGTAGGAGTGATATCAGGTATAGGAATTTTTTTTTTTCTTTTTTTTAAGTGCTACTGGGGCTTTTTAAAATATTTTTTTTAGGCCTTCCCTCTTAAGAGCTTTGCCGCCGTTGCCCAGTAAAACTTCTGAAGAGCTTTGCCGCCTTTCCCGGGTTAATATTCCTTGGTGTCTGTGGGTGTGCTGCCATGTAGTGTAGTGGGTGATGTTGGTTTGTAGAGGCTTCATCCAGGAATTGAGTGCCTCTCATGTCCAGGTGGTATTTGACTTTAAGGACTTTGGTATCTTGATATAGGTGATCTGTAGGTGTAGTAGCTATGCAGCCTGTGATGATTTTTAGGGCTTTGTTTTGAAAAGTCTGCAAGGTCTTGTGATGTGTTTGAGCTAGGTTAGAAGCCCAGGCAGAGCTTGCATATTCCATCACTGATCTTATGTATTGTTTGTATACTGTGGTGGTAGTTTCTTTGTTGTATCCAAATTTTGTGTGGGCAAGTGACCAGAGGGCGTTAAGTCTGGGTGTCAGTTTATTATTTACTTTTGTGATATGTTGTTTGAATGTTATTAGAGTAGCATATGTTACTCTTAGGATTTTGTGTGTGCGTGTGTGTTAGGGAGGTGTTCTTTATGGTGAGGTGCGGGGCATTTTTGTATTCGGCTGTCTAGGTTGTGAGGAAGGTTGCAGTGGATTTGGCTGGGGCCAACTTGAGTGTTTGTAGTGCACCAGTCATGTAGTGTGTTGAGATAGGGTTGAAGGAGAAGTGTTGCTCTGTCTGGGTCTTGGTGTGTGAATGTGAGTGTTATGTCGTCTGCGTAGGAAGCTATATTTATTTGGGGTGCATGGGGTGTGGGTATATCATGCATGTACAGATTGAAGAGTGCGGGCGATAGGACGGATCCTTGCGGGACTCCGTTTGTGAAGTTTCTGATGCTAGATGACTGACCGGCAAATTATAAGTTTGCACATCTGCCTGCTAGGTAGTTGGCCAGTCACCTTTTTGTATTGCTATGCATGTTCGTGTTGTAGATTTTCGTTTGTTAGGTTGTGGCGGGGGATGGCATCGAAGGCTTTACTAATGTCGAGTGTGGCAAGTAGTGATCCATGTGGTGGTCTGGCTGAGTTGATGCCGTCAAAAGCTCTTTGTGTAAGGTCTGTAAGAAGAGTGTGTTTGAAGTGTAGTGGCCTGAAGCAATGTTGTGTTGGAGCTAGGGGCAGAGCGTGTGTGGTCAGTTGTAGTACAAGGCGTTCTGAAACTTTGGAGGGGGTGCAAAGAAGTGTGATGGGGCGGTGTGAGGAGGGTAGCGCGAGGTCTTTGTTGGGTTTGGGGAATGTAATGATGACACCATGCTTCCAGATGTCTGGGATTGCATTTTGTGAATGTTGCTTATGTTGTCTGGACCACAGGCAGGTGAGTGCTTGAGATTGTTGATGATGTGTTTTGTCTGGTTATTGGTGAAGGGTGCATTGTCAGGGTCTGTGGGGAATTGTCTTTTACGTTGGCTGACACGTCGGTCGTCTTGATGGAGGTTTAGGTGGCTGACATGAGAGAAGTGATTAATAAGAGTGTTTGCTTGTTGTTTGTATGAAGGAATAGAGTCTGTTCTTGTGTTTGCGGCATCTGATTTTGTTGTGTTGCTGTTGGAAAGTGTGATGCAGTTTAGTGTTTTGTAGAGTTTTTTGGAGTGTTTTGTTATCAAGCATTTGGAGATAGTTATTCCAATTTAGTGTTTGTTGTTCTAGTAATTTGTTAACTGTTAATCTGAGTGTTGAGTGCTTGGATTTGTTGTGCGATGTCCTGTGTGGGGTGCTGGGGAGTGTTTCAGTGTGTCGCATTGTCTGATGAGGTTTTGAATTTCTTGTGTGAAGTTGGGGTTGTGTCTTTTTCTGTTACCTCTTGGAATGTGTTTCTTATCAGCGTTTTGGATAATTGTATTGAGTGTATGAATAGCATTGTTGATGTAGTGATGTGTGTGCTGTTTAGGGTATCAAAGTGTTGTTCTGTCTCATTTGTGAAAGCTTCCCAGTTGTCTCTTTTATAGTTAGTGTATGTGTATATGTGGCTAGCTGGGGTGAGTCTGGTTTTGGTGGTGATAATTATCGGGAGATGGTCGGAACCCAAGGCTCCTACCACCTTCCAGGATGTTGTGGGGGCGAATTTTGTAGAACAATGGGTGGAAGAGGGCTTGGTGGAGAATATGGGTATGTTGATGGATGTCGATAAGGTTATCTGACTGGCGTTGTAGGACCAGCCCTCTGTCTGTGTCAGGGTTGTCGGCACGTTGTCGACATGCATTTACAATGATACACCTATGTCTAAAGTGTTACACATGTATTTATGCCTACAAAGTTTTGTATATACCTGCTGTGCCTACACTGACAGACATATAATTATGTACACTCGGTCCAACAAGTATCTGCACCCCTACCCTGATAATCTGGTGTGTACAGCTTGGTAGGGTTTGCATATCTACCTGTAGCTATATCCATCTATACTACTGTCTACCTATACTACCTAAGACCTGCTACCTACGACCTACAACCTATACTACCAAGCTGTACACACCAGGTTATCAGGGTAGGGGTGCAGATACTTTTTTGACCGAGTGTACACCAACACTCCTACACATATACATACAGACACGCATGTAATAATAATAATTATGATAATTTCAAATAATTTATTTAGTCATTTCTCTCACTCTTCGATGAGATTCAACAGCGCTAGGATGTAATGCCCATATCCCTTGCTCAAGGGGAAACAGTAACCACTGGCTATATCTCAGAAAACTTTTCAACCTGAGCGGGGATTGAACGCGAGTTTGCAGGATGGGAGGCAGGGACACTATCAACTGAGCCAGCCGGACAGCTCCTACACCTATACAGACAGATATATATGTACACCAACATTCCCACACCTACATTGACATGTATAATTATGTATACTAACATTCCCACACCTACACCGATATACTGTATATATACTGTATATATATTAGGGGAGGTGTGGTGGAGTGGTCTTGCCACTGGACTGGTAATCCAATGGACCCGGGTTCGAATCCCAATATGTCAATAGGAAGATATTATTGGGATGGAATTTGTGCTGTACCTAGTTTCAGTGCATTACCACAGTACACCGAAACGCCAAAAAAAAAGACCCTCATTGTTCCCTGATTAAAATAGCATTGTATGAATATTCCCATATTCAAAAATATGCTACAGGGGGGCAATGCCTAGCGAGTTAATTGCTCAATAGGTGGCGTTCTGAGAGTGAGGGTCCGAGTGTGGGGGATGAGACTGTGAAGCGCAGAGGCGAGGCGGCTTCAGAGATGGAGTTGCTTCGAGTCGTGAAGCTTCAAATGTCTCACTCCCTAGACTGGAGCAAGACCTCACGGGCCTCACCGTGTTCAGCGGTTGAGTGTAAAGGCTATCAGCCTATGCCCGAGAGGGAGTAGTTGGAATATAGAAAAAAAAAAAAAAAAAAAAAAATATATATACTGTATATATATATATATATATATATATATATATATATATATATATATATATATATATATAACATTCCCACACCTACACTGACAGCCATATATGTACACCAACACTCACACACCTACACAGACAAACATGTATGTACAGCAACACTTCCACACTTATACAGACAAACAGACATATATGTACACCAACACTCCCACACCTACACAGACAAACATGTATGTACAGCAACACTTCCACACTTAAACAAACAGACATATATGTACACCAACACTCACACACCTACACAGTGTGAGTTCACTGCTCAATAGGTGGCGTTCTGAGATAGGGTCTGAGTCTGGAGGGTGAGACGGTGAAGCACTTGAACGAAGCAACCAGCCGCTTCAGAGATGGAGCTGCTTCGAGCCATGATGGATGCTTCACATGTCTCGCTCCCCAGACTGGAACAAGACCTCATGGGCTTCACCGTGTTGAGCGGTGGAATGTACAGGCTCTCAGCCTATGCCCTAGAGGGAGTAGTTGGAATATATATAAAAAAAAAAAAAAAAAAAAAAAACATATATGTACAGCAACACTTCCACACTTATGCAAACAGACATATATGTACACCAACACTCACACACCTACACAGACAAACATTTATGTACAGCAACACTTCCACACTTATACAGAAAAACAGACATATATGTACACCAACACTCCCACACCTACACAGACAAACATGTATGTACAGCAACACTTCCACACTTATACAGACATACAGACATATATGTACACCAACACCCCACACCTACACAGACAAACATGTATGTACAGCAACACTTCCACACTTATACAGACAGACAGACATATACTGTATGTACACCAATACTCACACACCTACACAGACAAACATGTATGTACACCAACACTCACACACCTACACAGACAAACATGTATGTACACCAACACTCACACACCTACAGACACTCTAACCTTTATCATCCACAATTGAACCACATTCTCGGCGCAAACACTCAAAATATCACTCACACGATCAATCACATACTCCTACACAAATAATTACACACACACACACACAGTCACTCCCCTTCACGTCTTCATTGTATTAAATTAACTATGCAACCATTCACATATAGAATTATAAACCAGTCATGTATGTATAATAATATAGAACAATATTGATTACGTACACATATAACACCTACGCATGTACCTACGCACACACACGCGGGCAAGCTCTTTTAATATTGCACACGGCATGGCACACTCGCTGCCAAAACTCCACATATCCACCTATAATATTATCCACTTGCACACACAAACAAACACACACACACACACACACACACACACAAACACACCTACAACCCCCCCCCCTCCTCAAACACACATACTGCACATACACTCACATACACACATATAAGCGAATGTATATTATGTATGTTTAAGAGTACATTTTCCGTTTTTAAGCCTAAATAGTACTATCCAGATCATACTTAACCTAACCTAAACCGCTCTAATTATAAATATTTCACTGTGTACACCTATAAAACTGTCGGTTCTATCTACTTTTACACAAACCTACAAATATAATGGAAGGTGTACCACTGAACCCCACACCCACACCCACACACACGCATCATTATTGTATTTATTTATTTTGTTTGTAAACTAAGCTTACCATCCTCATATCTGTACATCTCATGTTCATCCACTAAATTGTAAAATGTGTATTTTCAGCTCATGAGGCTGCCATTCTTTAATAAACCGTTTATTATTATTATTATTATTATTATTATTATTATTATTATTATTATTATTATTATTATTATTATTATTATTATTCACACACACACACACACACACACACACACACACACACACACACACACAACACACACACACACACACACACACACACACACACACACACACACACACACACACACACACACACACACACACACACCCACACACACACACACACACACACACACACACACACACACACACACACACACACACACACACACACACACACACATTCCTCTCTCCTCATTCATATCACAATCTGTCCCTGACTCTCTCACGAATTTATTTTACGAAATAGTTTGGAATTACAGTTTTCAGTATACTTTATAATTCTTTACAATAAAATATATTAATATGCCAGGCAAACATTTTCCTCTTGATGGCTTATACAAAATTATAATATGTTGATGATTTTTACAAAACTTCAAGGTATATTTAAGGGAGCCCACCTCGTTTTTTGTTCTCTTTCTCTCCCTCTCTCTTTGGCTTGTATCCATTCGGACCCATTCAGCCTACTGGTTTAAGACGTTTACCCCCATCCAGGTATCAATATTTTCCTGGCGAACGGTAGCGAGCCAGCATAAATACAGTATATATATTTGTTTTGACAGCAAGCTAACTTTGTACATTTTTCGATAGAAAAGTCTCTCCGGCGAAGCCGTATTTCTCCATACAATGCTGGCTCGCTATCGCTCGCCAGAAAGAAATCGACACCTGGATGGGGATGAAAGTCTTAAAACAGTTGGCTGAATGGGGCCAAATGGATACAAGCCAGGGAAAGAGAAAAGGAGAGAAAGATGAACAAAGCCGGTGACCCCCCCCCCCCCTTAACACTACTGCAGGCGATATGCACACGAGTAGAAACCATGTCGTGTTCTAGGTGTAGTCGGAATCAATAGTTCTAACAATTTTGCTCGTAAACTAAGTAATTGTAAGTTACTATAATTTTTCTTTGACAGTCCTCGTGTATTTAAAATAGCCCATAAAACAAATAAAAATAAATAAATAAATAAATAAATAAATAAATAAACTAATTATTATACGTTCTAGAAGTCTCTCTCTCTCTCTCCCTCTCTCTCTCTGTCTCTCTCTCTCTCTCAATTTCATTTACCCCTTCTGTACCGGCGACGCCTTTTTTATTTTATTCTGGCTACTATTAGACGATTTTATTTAGTTAAAAGAGGGCGTCCAGTAATTAACAGACTTAGAACTATCTCACTTAAACATTATTTTACCACAGATCCTTCTTAAACTGCACAAAATCGTCTAAATATAGCTAGAATATAGTTACAAAGACGTCGCCACTACAGAAGGGGTTAAGGGGGCAGGGTACATTAATTGGTCGATTTATTTATATACCGTATATATATATATTTTTTTTAGTTTCCTCACTAGACCTCCATCAAGCTTAAACAATTATCCAAGAACCCCTTCTAGATAAATTTGTATATTTCTCGGTAGACAAATTTTCCGGCCGAAGGACGGTTTCTTCTAAATTAAAAAAAAGGCTCCTAAATGGCACAAAGAGTGTGAATATTGACAAAACAATGGGGCGAAAGGTCTTACAATCTGAAAACTAATACGGAGTAGAAGGGCCAGAAAAAAAGAAAAAAACAATATCCTCCCTTAAGGTTTTCGAAAAATTATGGATTTTGGATGCACACCTGTTTTTCACTGCCAGACATGATGCAAACATTAGATCATGGTATTCTTCTTTTATTTCTAGTCACCTTTCTATTGGTTATCTTTGGGAAATACAAAATTTACACCTATGTCGACGTATTATTTAATCCGGATGTACAGTACGAATGAGATTACATTATATTTGTACATTAAGAAGGTATTACTGTTTTAAGTATACTGTAAGAGGGAAATTATTTTATTACATATGATAGAAATGGGAGTATGTTTATTATAAAGACAAATGTGCTTACTTTTTGTATGCATGACAAAGTTTATAGAAAAGAGGGAATTGGTTTCACACGTTTCGCAAGACAGAACTTCATTATTAAATTCATCTTAGTCGTCGGGCCTAATCGTCAAATTGGGTAAATTGTACAACACAATTAAACATAGCCTAGTACTTTAATTTAGTCGAATGGTAAAATATAGCTGGGCAGTTGAATTAGGCTAAGCGGTCGACCAAGCAATATATTTGAGCTGAAACAAAACAATTATAAACAACTGGATGAACTAGGTAGAATTATCGAAATTAATCAAGTGGTTGAATGGTCCGAACAGCCAGACTAGGCTACACAATCAAAATCGGCTGATCAAATTGAACTCCCTTTTTTCCCCCAATGGTTATTTATTTATATATATATTTGTGAATGAAGGACACAAAAGGCAAACCTACCTGTACCAATTGTCCCCTCTAAAGTTGAAAGAATGACAGGGAGCCAAATTCAAGGTATGGTATAGTCAAAATGTCTGGACACACGGAGCTTGAAGCAGTTTGAATCATAGGATGAGGGAAAGACAGATTCAGGGAGAGAGTTCCAGAGCTTACTTGTTGAGTAGAAGAAAGACCGGAAAAATCTGTTCATTCTTTGGTATATGTAATGTAATGCTATGTTATAATTATGAAGTGGGGTAGTGATATGTGGTGTGATAAGGTATGCTGTGATGCGATTCGATGTGGTATGCCGCGTCATGTGGTTTGGTGTGTCTTGGTGAAGCTTTGTGTGATTTTATGCTATGTGATGTGTTATGGGGATACGCTCTATGTGCTATGGTAGGATGTGATGTCATGTTCTGCTATGTTGTGTGATGTGATATGGTGAGCTGTGTTGTGATGCTATGTGGTGACGTGTGGTAGGGTGTGATTTTATGTTATGGTGTGGTGTGTTATGTATCCTTCCACACAGGTTGCAATATGGTGTTGTAGTTTGCATGCAGAATACGGGGGCTATATGGTTGGTGGGAGAGGTGTGTCATAGTGGGCTGTCGTATGAACGGAGAAATGTGGCGATGGCGACAGTCTTGTACAGTATATTACAGAGACGACGTGTGTGTGTGTGTGCGTGCGCGGATGTATTTGTGTGTGTGTGTGGGGGGGGGGGGGGGGAAAGGTGTGTGTGTGTGTGTGTGTGTGTGTGTGTGTGTGTGTATGTGTATTTCGATCTGCAACTTACACCGCTTGACCTAGAGGTACGAAATCTTGCCAAGTCGTAGTGACGTTACTCTCCCTCTTGACCTTTTAAATATCTATGTTCAAATAACATGATGTGAGTGAGGACAAAGAACACAGAATAGGACATCACCGCAAGAAAACTATTATACGAATGGTACCTTTAACCCTATAATATATCAAATATGATCTGACACGTAATAGAACCACACACTTTCAGAAAGTTAATTTTTTCCGGTGCCATGACGAAGGTGGTAGCTCTATAATTTATTATTCTACCCTTTAAATACTTTGTAGTTACATAGAGATAAATTAGTATACAAACTTTGCAGTCCCTACTAGGCAGTTCAGCCTTAAATCTGAAAGCAAAACAATAATTAATGCTACAGAGTTTAAGACAAGGCCAGTACAGCAGAATGCTAGTAAGGCGTTATGAAATGGAGATTGTGATTGGTGCCAGTGATACAACTGAACATAAATGAACAAAACCACCTCATAAAAAATACGAATACAAAAGCGAAAATAAGGCCACACCAAGTGTACTGTATTGTTGGGTAATAATGGACATGGTGTACGATGTGAAGGGTCCTACAACCCCGAGTGTAGTAGACCTTGGGGATGACCACGTAGGGCATGACTGAGGCAAGTCCAGCGATCATGTCCACCATTACTTGGGATGGAACGAGCTATGACCTGGAACCTCGCTGGAGGGACCCCTCGGGAGTGGAGTTGACGGGTAACTGAAACCACATGCCACCTCGGTGTTGGATCCCAGTGATTAACCTTTTCCCGCACAAAACGCGATTTGCGCTCTTTCAGGGATACTTAAAAACCTTTGTGACCATCAGGGGTGTTTAGAAACCTTTAGTTTAATTATTTCAACCTCTGTAGTTGTCTTTGAGTGAGCTGTGGGCAGAACACTAATTTTGGAGAGGTAATATAATAATTATGATTGACATAACTATTTCTGAACGCTAAACGGCAACTCCTGAGTTCACAGGATAGCGAGAGGGTTAATTGATTGACTGGTCATAAGTTAAAACTAATTGAACACAGAGACAAACTTAGCTGTCTTTCAGAAAACACGTGTTAAAAATGACGGGTACACCGGTAACATAATAAGGGCAACGACAATTGATTTGCTGATTTTCAATGCGTGCAACAATGTTATCTTGTGGACACGTCACATTGTGTACTGGTGTGTGGTGAGCAGTGGTGTACTTATCTCCACTTGTGTAGCGTAGTATGGTGTAGACTAGTGTGGTGTACAATAGGTATCCCCTGCCAACACCACAACACCATTACCCTGTCACTCACCACAACACACCCGTTGAAGGCCCCCAGAACACGCTGACAGACACACCGGGAATACCTCCAATAAAACGTTCACGGTATTTATAACATCCTCGTCCTCTAAACAAATCCTCCGGCGGAAAGTCCAAGAAGACAATCACACATGCTTAGAGACACACAGGAAATCCCCTCGAATAAAACAATCATTGTATTTTTAATATCATCGTCATCTCTTTAAAATCCTCTGATTGAAGGTAATCTCTAATAATCTAATTTTAAATTTCACTCCCAACACCAAACACTTCCCAATGAAATTAATGAAAGCATAGGATCCTACCGGGATTCGAACCTGGGTTACCACATTTAGGTCTTAAACATTGTAAGCATTACACCATCATAGCAAAACATATGACTAATTTTATTTTATGAAATTACAGCTCTATTAAACCCGAACAGAAAAAAATGCAATAACTCGCGGAACATTTTCCGAAACGAAAGCTGAAAAATGTCGTCTGACGTCAAATATAATTTATTGAAGGCATAATTGTATTAATCTCCACGACTCTGAAATGTTTTGTCTTAGCTGAGCAGAGTTGTCTTGCATTAGATGCAGATAATAAACAGTGATTACCTTCTCATAACTATATGTATCCTATCTAAGGTCAAATAAAGTCGTAATCGAAGAACAATAGCTCAATTGATTATTTTGAATACTTTTTTTCAGGTTCGATGATGCCTTATAGATTTTTTTCAGGCTAGTTATAATTTTTTTTTAGCCGAGGAAATCAAAGTCGTATTCAAGGATATACAATTACATTGGATAGAGCCTGAAATACAGGTGGCATACTTAGCTTTGTGTATCACATTGTTCTAACAATGCAACAGGCAACTTTATTTAGTTTAGGAAAAAATTCTCCCTCATTCTTTCACACACACACACACACTCTCTCTCTTTCCGTTTGAAGCTGACCACGAAATGCTACAAATGTGTCAACAGAGATGTTTGGGGCCAAGCTGATGGACTAGTAAATTTACAAGTGAGAGTGAGAGTGAGAGAGAGAGAGAAGAGAGAAGAGAGAAGAGAGAAGAGAAAGAGAGAGAGAGAGAGAGAGAACAAAGGAGTACAAAGGAAATCAAGCAACAACAGATCTAGTGACCCTTCTAGGCTGCTTGTCCTCCAAAACACTGAGGATCAAGTGCCCAAACAGTGGTTTAGAGTAGGTAAGGGAACATTGGAAAGGGAACTACTGCCCTGGAACTAATGTCTGTGGCAGGATTAGGAAGTTAGTAGGGGACAGATGGGTTAGTAACTGAGGGGGGGATAAAATAAAGTTATTCATTTACAAACTCAGTCAGTTGCGGGTTTGATGCGAGATATTTGTCTAAGCGGAGTTTAAATGAATCAACGGTGCTGCAGTCTATAACGTCTCGGGGAAGCCCATTCCACAAGATGACAACTCGATTGAAGAAGAAATTCTTAGATTCGTGTGAGTTAAAAGATTTACCAATAATTTTGCAACCGTTTCCCCGATGCCTTTGAACACTTGAATTAAGTCACCTCTTAATCTACGCTGGGTTAAAGGAAATAGATTTAATTCTCTAAGACGCTCTTCGTATGGTTTGTTCTTTAGGCTAGGTATAATTTTGGTAACTCTACGTTGAATTCGTTCTAGCTTGTTTATATCTCTTTGGTAATAAGGGCACCAGGATTGAACGCAGTATTCCAGAAGAGGGCGGACTAAGGAATTGTAAAGGGTTAGGATAACTTCTTTGGATTTATGCTCAAATGACCTGCCTATAAAGCCAATTATTTTGTTTGCCTTCTTAACAACTTCTGAACATTGTTGACTCGGTTTTAGGTTACTTGATATTGTTACTCCCAGATCGGTTTCTCTGTTTACATTCTTAAGCTGAGTGCCATTCATCGAATAGTTTGCTTTCTCATTTAGGTATCCGATATGTAGTACTTTACATTTATCCGCATTGAAACTCATTTGCCAAATTTGGGCCCAACATGACAAATTTATCTAGATTGTGTTGCATATCGTCAACTTGTTCTTTTGAGAGTACGCTATTTGCAATTTTTGTATCGTCAGCAAATTTTGAGATTGTACAGGTGAGACCCTCATCTATGTCGTTGATGTAAATTAGAAAGAGAATTGGTCCTAGTACCGATCCCTGGGGTACCCCGCTACTTACATTGGTCCATTTAGATGCCTTACCGTTTATGACTACTCTTTGCTTTCTGTCGCTGAGCCAATTTTCTATCCATTTCAACACACCGTCTTGTATTCCATGCGCTTTTAGTTTTAGCAGTAAACGTTTGTGGGGAACTTTGTCAAAGGCCTTTTGAAAATCAAGGTATATAATATCTACAGCTTTACTCTCATCGTAGAGGTTGAGGATGTCGTGGAAGAAGTCTAAGAGGTTTGTTAAACAGGAACGTTTTTTACAAAAGCCGTGTTGAGTATCTTTAAGTAAGTTATTTGCCTCTAAGTGATTTACGAGTCTGTCTCTTATGACCGTTTCTAGCATTTTACATACAATTGAGGTTAAGCTAATTGGACGATAGTTACTGGGTAGGAATTTGCTGCCTTTTTTGAATATCGTTGTTACATTGGCTAGCTTCCACTGATCAGGCATAGTCCCAGACTGCAAGAATTCATTGAATAGCAATGTCAGTGGTTTGGAGAGCTCATCCTTAGCTTCCTTTAGAACTCTAGGCGAGATTGTATCAGGTCCAGGCGTTTTATTTACCTTGAGTTTATCTAAACAATTCAATATTTCTCTCTCTGTAACGGTGATATTGCTTAGAACATCTGAATTATCAATCTGAATCGGCGATGGTGTAGGGATATCACTGAGGTCTTCGGTTGTAAAAACTGATGCAAAGAAGGTATTGAGGGCATTACTCATTTGTACTTCGTCTTTGGTGTATTCTCCATTTTCATCGACTAAGGGTCCAACAGTTGAAGTAACTACTTTTTTCTTTCTGATATAACTATAGAATTCTTTCGGGTTTGTTTTACTTTGATTCGCAACATGTAACTCCAGGGTCATTTTACTTTGCTTAATTAACTTTTTGGCTTTGCGTCGTAGCTCTACAAATTTCACCCATTCTTCGTCATTTTGTGAGGATTTTAATCTATCATTAGCAAATTTTTTAGCAAACAGACAGTCTGAAATATCTTTATTCCACCATTTGGGCTTATCATTATGGCCTGGACGCCGTATTTTCGATGGTATGCAGTCATGCACTGCCTTAAGGTAAGTGGTTGTGAAACACTCCCAAGATGTATTTATGTAGTTATTGTTAGTCAGAAAGCTCCAGTCAATTTCTTTGATTTAAGTTTATGAAAATTTGCTTTCTTGAAATTAGGGACTTTCTCAATGCTTCTATTTGATTTGTTACTAGTAAAATTTAAAGTGAAAGTTATCGTACGATGGTCGCTGTTACCGAATTCATCACCAACATTCAAATTCTCTATTAATTCTTCTTTTGTTGCGAGTACAAGGTCAAGCACATTATTACCACTGGTCGGAGATTGTACAAATTGAAAAAGTGAACTCTCTTGCAAGTTAGCATAGAGGTTGTGTCCAGAGTGTGAAGTAAGAATATCGCCCCATTTAGTCACGGGTAAGTTGAAATCGCCAAGAATTACGGTATCTTGTATGTTAGTTATTTCTGCAATTTGTTCATAAATTTCACTGTCAGTGTGCACTGATTGAGCTGGGGGTCTGTATAATAAAGCTAGTGTTATTTTATTTCCTCGTTTATTATTTAATAGTACGTAAGATATGTCTATATTCGCAATTTGAGGTTTTGACATTAAGACGGGATTAAGACTTTCCTTTATAAAAAACAGAACTCCTCCTCCATTTCTATTGATCCGACTTTTCTCAAACATTGTATAACCAGGAAGCGTATATTCGGCTAAAAAGTCTCTGTCTTCCGTATTTAACCAAAATTCTGTAATGCCGATTATATCATAATGTTCTGTAAACACGATTTCCTCTAGATCGAGAGAGAGAGAGAGAGAGAGAGAGAGAGAGAGAGAGAGAGAGAGAGAGAGAGAGAGAGAGAGAGAGAGAGAGAGAGAGAGAGAGAGAGAGAGAGAGAGAGAGAGTTTGTTATAGAAATGTACAAGGAATGATTACAACAAATATCAATAACTATTGTCCAAGTAGACTTTGCTTTAAACATATTGTTACAAGAACGATTAACTCGATAAATAGCGACTCACTCATCATACTTTAAAACACACCAATAGTATCAACAATCAACCTGATTAATTTTCGCCGGATTCTCCTGAGTTGCAGACTCGCTATCGCTCGCTCAGAATATATCGACACCTGAATGAGGCGAAAAAGGGAAATACAAAAACTGCACCTTGAGGTTAAATAGTATTAAGTTGTTAAGGGGGTAGGGTTTATTTGTTTATTTATTTATTATTGTTTTAGTTTTCTCCCTAGACCTCCATCAAGCTTGATCAATTATCCTCAAGATCCCCCTTCGAGATAAATGTGTAAATGTTTTGGTAACCGTCCGAAGGCCGGTTCTTCCAAAATTACAGGCTCGCTATCGCTCGCCAGAAAAATAAATTGGCACCTAAATGGTACGAAAGGTCTTGACCTTGATAAAGATATGGGACGAAAAGGTCTTAAAATCGACAAACTAATGGAGAAATCGTCTTAAAATCTGAAAACTAATGGGGCTAATCGTGAGGTGGAAGGGGGTCCATAAAAAGCAACTACCTTCCCCTCTTCAGGTGACTGCTGACTGTATACAATTCTGGTCAATATAGTACATTGTAGTCAGTTTATTTTCAACTGACAGTAAATTGCAAACTTTCCATCAAGAATTCTCAGTTATTTTGAAGATTTTGTAGTGAAATATGGTGGCTAATTATATAAACTTGGTCTATATATGAGGCAGAGACATAATAGTTTCATAAATTATCGATAAATTAGCGGGTAAGGGATTACATTTATCGTTAGCTGAAAAGAAACCTAATATAGTCACCCCTTCCTCACCTCAAACTGTAGCCCACTAACCCCAGTCATCTATTACTCCGGTCACTAGTTCAACCATGAAGGGCAGATGTTTTAGTTGATACAATTTTTTTTCTGGACCCCATTCTCTCTCATATTTAGCCCCATTAGGTTTGAGACTTTAGGACGGTCGCCCCATTAGTTTGACAATTTTAAGACCTTTTGTCCCATTTCTGTCAATTTTAAGACCTTTTGTGCGATGTAAGTGCCGATCTTTTCCTAGCGAGCGATAGCGAGCCTGTAGTTTAGGAGGAACCGGCCTTCGGCCGGGAAATTTTTCTGTCGAAAAATGTACACATTTATCTTGTCTTGGGGGTGGTTTTTAAGTTTGATGGATGTCTAGGGAGGAAACTAAAAACAATATAAAAAAATAAATACATGAGGAAACAAATACGCCCATCCTCCCTTAATACATGAGGAAACAAATACGCCCATCCTCCCTTAATACATGAGGAAACAAATACGCCCATCCTCCCTTAATACATGAGGAAACAAATACGCCCATCCTCCCTTAATACATGAGGAAACAAATACGCCCATCCTCCCTTAATCAAAAAGGGAATATATAGGCTTAATTGTCCATGTAGGTTTTGCTATTATCAACTTTTATATATTTTGTAATTACTTGGCGGAAAGTTTATATAGTTCCTTAGCTGCTGATTTATCGATACCGGTACTTAATGCACACATGTAGAACTACTGTCGTCTCTGCATCACTTTAGTAGCAAGTTTGTATTAGCAGCAGCATCTTTCGCTACAAAATCATCGTCATAGCTCCGTAATCTAAGAGGGAACGGGATATTTTTCTACCGAAAAATGTACAACTTTATCTTGACGGGGAGTCTATTTTTTTTTTTTTTTTATGCTTGATGGAAGTCTAGCGAGAAAACTATAAACTAATATATAATAAATATATAGTCCAACAAATTACCACTACCCCCTTGAGGGGAGGCAGACCGTTTTTCTGGACCCCTTCTCCCTAATGTTTAGCCCCACTAGTTTTGAGATTATAAGACGCCCATTAGTTTGGCGATTTTAACACCTTTCGCCCCATTTCCTTATCAATGTTAAGACCTTTCGTGCCATTTAGGTGGCGATTATTTCCTGGCGAGCGATACCGAGCCTGCAATTTTAAGAGGAATCGGCCCACGGCCGGAACATTTTTCTACCGAAAAATTTAAAAAATTATCTTGAAGGGGGGTCGAGGGGGTGTTTTTCTAAGCTTGATGGGGGTCTAGGGAGGAAACTAAAACAAAATAAAATAAAAATACATTAATTAATAGACCAAACAAACGATCAGTCTCCCCTTAACTAGACTGACAACCCGCCACCTACAAGCCTTCTACTTCCATTCTACACTTCTCTTCACTCAACCCTCTGAGAGTTGGTGGATGGGTGGGTGGGGAGAGAGCCTTCTGCTTTACTTGCCTTATCTTCCACTTAGTAGAAAATTGTGTTAGAATTTAATTTCGGACTGCCTAGTAGAGGCCACAAGTTATGTGCAGTCTGTGTATCAATGTGCAGTGTCTATGTAACTCTACCCACTGAGAACACAGTTTATCATTTGTTTATCCACCTTACCTATCTACTTACTCTCTGTAATCTCTCTCTTCGCTGCAATGTTGCATCTCTTTCGCTAATCTATCGCTACTACAATGATCAGTGCTTCTCAGTGCTCTCCCAGTGTATACCACCTCCTCTACGTAGGGTACGTAGTACCCGTCTTGCAACACAATCCCACCCCTACTCTGTGCAACTCTCCAACCCAAGAGTGAAGCGTTACTCTGCCTTTCTTCTATTCAACAGCTGAGCTCTAGAACTCTCTCCCAGAATTGGTCTTTCCCTCTTCCTATGACTTAAATTGCTTCAAACTCCGTGTGTCCAGGCATTTTGGCTGGAACGTCCCTTGATTTTGTCCCTGTCACTCTTTCATCTCTTGGGGAGGTACTCGCTACGGACAGTTCTGCCTTTTGTCTCCCTCACTCACATAGAAAAAAAAAAAAAAAAAAAAAAAAAAAAAAAAAAAAAAACTACCGAGCAGTCAGATAGCTCACCGAGATACATCGTACACCATGTATTTCTAGAGGCTAGATGTCATTCATTAACTGAGTAAAATCGCCTATTAACAGCCAGAATCAATATTAACGTGCCTCTATTCTGAATGGGTTAAATTTCCTCAGTTCATAGTTAGAGTCGGCTATTAAACACTGGGCATTCAAATTTGAAGGCATTATCACTGTACTGTACACTTTACCATTCCAAGATCATTGTTCAGTTATGAATAGTCATAGGATTGAATGCGCTAATCAAGATTTTTTTTTAACATTTTCACACCAAAAGGTTATTCTTAAGCTGAATAAAATTTTCTGACGGTAAATACTCCGATTAAAAAATCGTCGAATACCTTGACATATCTCTTAAATTCAGGAAAGAATCACATATCATATTTTTACTGTTGAAATACAGAAAACTATAGTTAAAGGGAAGGTGTTAAAAGGCGGGTGCTCCCCACTCTCTGCAAGGGATGAGGTATCCGTTGTGAAAACTCTGAAGAACACTGTTTGCATATATTCTGTATATACAGTATATACTGTATATATATATATATATATATATATATATATATATATATATATATATACATAATAAATCAAGGTATTCTAAGCCTATAAAGGCCTATAAGAAATATTTAAAACTCAACCAGTATAGAGATATTACATGTTGAAAATAGTATATTCCTATGTGTTTCCCTATAAGGCTTGCCAACTGTTAAAGGGCTTAACCCACGTTCACCTAAATGTGTATATTTTACCATAATATAACAACAATATTATTATTAAAATACCTCGAAAAAGAGAGCGAGAGGAAGAATCCCCAGACGAGAAGGAACACAAGAGACCATCACAGAGGCCGAAGAAGATGAGGCAGAGGCAGAGGAACAACCAGAAGCAGGCACATCACGAATGGACCCGGACCGTATACGAGAAACCACTCCGGGAGAAGAACGCCCCACCACGCCAAAACGGACACTGACCCCTACTACCACCACAAAGAGGAAACTGAGGTTCAGTGTCCACTTATGAACCACCTATGTTTCTCTACTAGATTGTTATCACACGATTTATTATTTAAGTAATGTTATCATAACCCTGTATACCCAAAAATAAACAAACGTTATGATCACCCATGTATTCTTGTGTTATCTGTTTTCCCCAACTCACAATATACTCGGGGGAGAATTGAAAAGTAGTAATTAAGAGAAAACACGTATCTTCACTACAGAAGAAATAAATGCCAGATGAAACCATTATATGCCTGTATGAAAACTATGTTATGCAATAAGATGTGAACCTATACTTCAATAGACCCTGGAACCTTGTTTTTCCACACATATATACACATGCCTTTTTTTGACACTCTTCAACTAGTTACTAGTTATACAAATCACACATGCTTATTTCTATATAAGAATCCCCTGTAAATCTTCGTCCCCAAGTAAAATAACGCGGGAGATCTGCCGCTCCCGCGCCCCGAGAGGGGGCGCTCCGGACGTTTAAATACCTGGTGTATACACAGGCCTACCAACACGAACCGGGAAGGTTAGATACGTACACACCCCTGTAGACACCACCCTGCTGAGAGAGATTTACATATTCTTATGCCTAAAATTACTAACAACCGAGATCAGTAGTAAAATCCAGCCACCACCACCATAAGAAGGAGGAAGAAAGAATAACGCTGTCTCGCACGCATCGTAGCCCTCAACTGTCCGGTGCACACGACACACCTTAAATGCACCCGACACCACCAATCCTCCCCGAGAACCCAAAACTCGGAATTCATCCACTTCACTCACTATTATTGTTTTTCAGAGTTCTATTGAAGTGACACAAACCCCCTATGATTTTATAATTTAACCTTGATAAAGTAGCATACTCTAGGAACATAAATTGACCTTACTCATCACACCACCACCGAGTATTGACCTTCTATTGAAGGAGACCTGACCAACAGTGTAAGAAGGGTTCAAGGACCCCATCTAGGAGAACTCCCCATGCCCTTACTATCCTAGAGGTACCACAGGAGTGCACTCAGTAATCCGCAATACCAGTTCAGGATTTCTGAGGAAAGCCAAGCAATTGTTGAGGCTTCAAAAAGCATTGGCTTACGAAAACTTAAGATTGCTCTCCATTCAGTTGGACTGACCGGCCTGCCGCAAAGTCCAGATACTGTCTGTAAAACCCTAAACTAGGGATCCTTGTTAGACCCGGGCATGCCTAGCTAACGTGGAGATCCTACTTAGGCGGTTACTAGTTAGTCCAGTGAAGAATGTGTACGGCCTGCCGATATTTCTTCTTAGACTACAAGTCCCCGTTAACTGAGTTCTGTCCCAGGTACTCTGTCTTCGTCTGGCATGCCAGAGAGAGACACCTATACTGAGACAGTGACCCACAAACCCTATACTAAGGATCTCGTTAGACCCGGGCCTGCCTAGCTAACGTAGATATCCTATTTAGGTGGTTACTAGTTAGTCTAGTGAAGAATGTGTACGGCCTGCCGATATTTCTTCTTATACTACAAGTCCCCATTAACTGAGTTCTGTCCCAGGTACTCTGTCTTCGTCTGGCATACCAGAGAGACACACCTATACGGAGACAGTAACCCACAAACCCTATACTAGGGATCTCTTTAGACCCGGGCCTACCTAGCTAACGTAGATATCCTACTTAGGCGGTGACTAGCTAGTCTAGTGGGGAAAGTGTACCGCCTG